>APFE030885078.1:0-13734 GCA_000404065.3 Pinus taeda
TAAAAAATAAATAAAAATTCACCAACAAACACCTTATCTATTCTCTAGTGATCAAGTTGCAACCAAGAGCCCCACTCTAATATCAATTCTTGGAAACCTTTGAGCACTATTGAGAGGTAGGGGTGAATCAATAATACTATTACTAACAATTGAAATAAAATTCATACTCAGCCATAATAACAAACCCTCACACCAAAATATGAATGTTGCATAATACAATCAATAACATAAACCACAATGGATATGTGCCAAATGCATCAACAACTCATGTAAAAACAAGTGTTAGAATCTTAAATATGAAGCTATATGAAGCTCTCCATCACTACCAACACCTTTGCTACAATTATTTTCTCTCCATCACTACCAACACCTTTGCTACAATTATTTGCTTCTTTGATCTACAATCTAATGTTACATATACACATATACACCCATCCAACCATCACACAACTCCAAAATGAAAAATATAAAACATGTAGGATGAAATCACTTTTTGACTAGGATCAAGAGTGCACAAAGTTAATGAAATCAAGCCATTATCATCACTACTTGTGCATTAGAGGTGTTCACATCCATTGGATGACACTTTCAACCCATTTTTACCTTTACCAATTAATTTATAAGCTTTCCCAAACATACAAGTTGAGATACATTAGATGTGCACGAGGAATCTAGAGAAAAATCACTTCCATAGTGTATACATGACTCTTATGAAGGAAACCTATGTATGCACATGGCTCTTATGAAGGAAACCTCTGTATGCCCTCAAAAACCAAGTTTTCAACTTTATGGTGGCTCCAAACTTCTTGAATCTAATCCACTTCTTCTCTAATCATTTTTACAAGCCTCCAAACCTCTTCAAAGTCCTTTTACACCTCTCCAAATGGATCAAAATTGTCTCCTAAGTGTCACTATCAAGTTGAGCTAAAGGTCAACAAACAAATATTGACAAGATTGCCAACAAGTCCTCAACTCTCCTCAAACACCTGCACAAGATGCAACACATGTGAAATGAATTGTAACATCCTTGCAACCCACTGTAGGACATCTACATCATCATCATGAGACCAGAAAACTATTTTATCAAGGTCACCTTCAATTCTTGCACTAGGTTAATCCTACACTAGGTCATGATTCATGCACCAGGTCATGAACACCATTAGCACATGAGGAACCACCAACCACACATTTGCCATCATCTAAACATCATGAGGTTGACATCATACAACTAACATTATTTTCAACTCAACTAGTGGCAACCATGCTACAAGGAAGGCATCCAAACCACAACTAGTCTACATAGGGTTGACATTAATACCAACATGAGCTAGCTTCCACCATGAGCCAATGCTAACATCAACTCGCTAGAACCATGCACACCATAATTCCAATTGACTTCCACTATAATAAATGCAAAGGAGATGTTAGACAAAAGAATTGAACATCTTAGTAAGGAAACAAGGGTTTCCTATAGATTGGGAGTGCAGGAGGCACACAAAAAATGCATACTTGATCTAGGGGGATTTGGGTATAATATCAATACCTCTCATATGATTTATCTTAGGCCTACCCATGGGGTGGATATATACCACCTAAAATTGGTTATTTTAGTTAGGCCACAAGCTCATCTAGGTGTGATTTCGGTAAAAATCATAAACCTTTCCTGAAAAGTAAGATTTTATTTATTTTTTCAAATTTTAAAATGTTTTACATGGATATAGTTCATAGGAAATGCATATGTACATGTTTCTTTAGTGGGAATAGTCATGTATGGATTTGGAAAAATATTTTTTAAAATATATAGTCAATTCTATAAGGGAAAGGGAGATGCCCAGGCCATACAAGAGCGTGTGGTCTACAAGAGTGTTGAAGGATACTATAATAGATGCCACCTAATGTATGAGGTTAGAAGGGGGTTGATGGCCGAAATACATTTAGTATAAGAGAGGTGTCTTAAAACAAATGCAGGAGGGGATCACCATATTCTAGTCCATCAAATACCTGAGGAAGGAGTTAGAAAGAAGACTCATGTCTAAGTTGGGCATACGCATGCTCAAAGATAATAAATCATGTTCGTTGATCAAGTATAAGGTGGATCCATGATGTATATATAAGAATGGTAATGATAAGAATAATACATAATGGAACATCAGATCATATCCACGAAACAACAAAATGGAGCTATGTCTCAGTATCATATTGTAGGATATATGTAAAAAACATGTTGCATATCTAATCCCTAAAATAGGTACCAAGTGTTGTAGATGGAGTAGTGGTACTACATAAAAATCAAGTGCTAATTTATAAGATGTTTCTAAAAGAGTGTGAAACATGTAAATCTAGAGGATGTCATTGGCAGAAAACTGAAGGAACTATCAATTGAACTAAGATGTTGACACAACCTAAGGTCTTCACCAATTACAGATGGTACATTTCTACACTATTGGAATAAATTAGTTAAATTCAACCATGTGAGAAATTTTTTGATTGCTGGTCATTGATGTATATAGTTAACAAATATGAGACAACTCACCAAGAATGATAATGAGTGTCAAGGTGCCCCGGTACAATCTAACAAGTGTGAATATATGTCTTGAATTTGAACACTTAAATAATCTATAAATCAAGAGACATTGATGTATTCTCACTGTCGATATCAAAGGAGTATGCTACTCATGACTAAAAACCCTATGGTACTAAAAAATAACTCTAGACATTTTTCTCAAAGTAATGAGTTGGAGTCAATGGGAAAATATATTTTAGAAGGAAGGGATTAAGGCATCCCACATGAACCAACATGAGTGTAACCCACTGGCCAATAATTTGGAAGGAGTCATATGAATAAATATGGAGTAACCACCACCAAATACATTTTTGGAGTGCACAAAATGTATCTAGTGCACCTCTGAACCAACCAATAATGAAAGTTGACAAAGAGGTGAGGAATCCATCAATAGGTTCAAATGGAAACCAAGGTATTACGCAAATCTAAATGTGTGATAATGTATGCTAATGTCAAACACAAGGGAAACCAATCAATCAAAGACCAATGATACTGATTGATGTCGAGCACAAGTTCATCTATCAATGATGTAAGTATGGTCGTGGTGCAACTCTAGGAGTACTCTTAGAGCAATTTGTGAGAGTCGGTAAGAGAAGACATGTCAACAAGAATTTAATAGGGACCTTCTTAATTGACATGAGTAAAGGACGAAAAAAATGATTTGACACTGAGAATAACTTGACAGACTGGGTGTGGCCGACAAAAATGAGTCAAGGGACACCTCATAAGGGATGACACATAGGCTAATTTCCCTTAAACAAAATCACAATACTTTGTGACTTGTAAGAAAACACAAAAATAACTTTGTCTAAGTTTGCGATACAACAGGCCTCAAGAAACTCTCCATATGATTGGAGTAACCAACCAAAGGAGTAATGAATCTAAAAGAAGGTTTTGTCTTTCCCTAAAGTCCAATTTTCTCAATTTGATGGATGGGCGACTCATGTTTTTTAAGTGATTTTTTCAAGGGTGACACAACTAACACTTGCTTCCAACAATGATGAATAAATTGTCCTTTTCTGCTCTTTTTTTGGAATATTTAATATTTTTGTCTTTTTCATATTATAAATATTGAAAAATAAATAAAGAAAATCCTATAGTATAGTGGAGGGAACAAGTGTCAAAGGAAAGTGAACTAGTTCTTGGGACTAGAACATTCCTTTGCTCAATGCAAGGTTATAGACAATGATCATCGACACTCGAGGAATGTTCACTCGAAGGTAGAAAGATCATCAAGTATGAATGCATAGATTGATTATGTATAAAAGCTATGGTCAAAAGCGGCTTATACAAGAGTCCACTCAAACTAGCTTAAGGCCAAAAGGGGTGCAAGTAGTCAATATGTAATGCAATAGTACGATTCAACACATGGGAACCTCTAGGGTATAAATCCAAAACAAGAGCGAGGAAGAAGAATGAAGATTCAATGCAAAGTCATGACGAGACTAAACAAGACTCCCAAGCGTAAGCACAAAACTTTAGTATGGATGCCAAGTGACAACAAGGTAGTATCTAGAGCTCCCATGATAAGGTAGGATCTACCAGTCAAGTTATGACACTTATAAGTAGCGAGAAGGTTCCATGTCATAGGTTGGTGGGGTCAATCCTAAGGAAAAAAATGGAAAAGAAAACTGATAACGTAAAATGCATGTGATAAACCTAACCTATATGCTAGTTTCGAGATCTAATACCTATCACAGTAGATTGGCCATAAAAATACCCAAAGGAGAAGTCTTCAAAGTTCTGTACACATAATTAGGAAGACTAGGCAAGAGGTTAATACATCCCATATCTAAACTTCAAGTAAAAGCTTGTGTTACAAAATACAAAAATTGAAAATGTGTACCTTATATGTACAATATGGTACAAGGAACCATGCAGACTTGAGATTTATGAATAATAGATCTTCAAGACAAGCCCCTCGTGGGACTCAGGCCAAATACTCCTTTGGTAGAGTAGATACTCCTATGAAGGAAACATAACATCTAAGAAATCATGAGAACTAGAAGGATAAAAAAGGGGAAGCGAGGGTTCCGATGCCCATATAGGAGAAATCACTAGATCAACTACTTGGATCAGGTCCTGAGAAGTAAAATAAGAGTTCAAAGGACCCTTCCAAAAATAAATTGAGCATTGAGGATATAATGTCACATAGTTCAATCATGGTGAGGCAAAGTCTACTTGAAAATTTGGAACACACCAAGGGATATTATGAACTAAGTTCAAATTAGGAAGGTGATTATCATATGCAAGCTTATCAATAGTGACAATAATTCCATTATGAGGAAAATAAATCATTCGAAAGAGTGAAGACACCATAACATTCATGACATATACATAATCATACTCAAAGAGCATATTAAATTCTAAAGAGTGATCAACCACCACCATATTGGTTAAGACAGTCTTCCCACCAAAAGTGATAGTATATTGAGGAAGAAAACCCATAGATTCACCATGTCTTCTATCATAGGGTAGTAATTGACTATCAACTACCAACAACTTTGGAGAAGCCAAAGATTTCCAAGCTAAGGAGGATATAATACTTGCAGAGGATCCTTCATCCACTAAACATCTATTGAAATTTTTAGAAGTAACTTTAACCTTTATTTGAAAGAGTGAAAAAGGAGGAAGACGAGGCTCATTAATATTATCATAGCCAAAGGAAACATTCTAGAACTTGGAGAGGGTACATTCGAAGAGAATTGCATGCCCCCTAGTCTAGAAGACTCTAAAGTAGAAATCATGAAGACTTTGTTGGTAGACACTTCACTCCTGAAAAGAGGAGTGGGATTGGCCAAGGATTGCACTGTGTCGACCACTTCATCAACCAATGGTTGAGTAGATTGTTGAGAAACCATAACAGGTTTGGTATTAGAAGAATCTTCAAACCTAGACCACAACCTTGGTACAACTGAAATCTTAGGGCAAAAATAAGTAAGATTATCTCCCTTACATAAACTACAAGGGAACTTAAGTTTAAGTCTTCTACACCTAGGTATCTGATCAACATCAATGTCCCCAATGTGACTAGTAATGGATGGTGGTGAGTGTCCAACATTACTTGCAAAGGTTAGTGACTCTTTCCCAAGAGAGATGGGATTTGTGCCCCAAACCTGACTCACAAAAGTAGGTTATTTATCAACAACATGACTCACAGAGGTAGGTCACCCATTGCTATTATGAATAGTAGTGATTAGACTTATGCCCCTAGCATGACTTGCCACCACCGAATGCTCATCTCCAACATGACTTGTGGAGGTTGGTGATGATTTGTGGAGAGAATTATTCATCTTCTTATTCCACCTCTTTCTCTTATTTTTATATTTCTTATTATAAGACAAGTGTAATATTCCATTTCTTGATATGGTCAAACTAGATAGGTTCTTCCCACAATATTCGTGGTATTTTCCCATGGTATCAACCCATGGTATTTGCCTTCAATTTTCAAGGGAAAATAATAAAATAAGGTTCTAGGAGTCGATCAAGACTTTAAAAGGGGAAAAAATATAGGCATTTTGATCATTCTGAGTTGTCTATCCTATTGTGTTCTCTAGAGAACTTGGTGTGGCCAGTTCTAGTTTGATCCTGAGACGAAACAAGCAGTCATGCCTGCCAATTGTAGGAGCTCTAGTTTTAGAGTATGGGGATGTATTTTGTTTTTAGCTAATAATATAAATAAAAGGGTTGTATTTCTAAATCATGTCTTTGTTCTTGTTCTTTATGAAAACTTGCTTTAAATCAGAACACTAAGATGTTATAGATCTATCAAAATTTTATCATTTGGAATCTTATAGTGGTATGAGAGTTGTGCATCCTGCCAGCCTAAGGGTTTTAAGCAGAGAACTTTAGTGAGCTTTATTCTCACCCAAGCTGACATTTTCATCTTTGGGGGTATTTAATATCACCCTAGTTTATATATTTTGGAAATTTTTACTACTATCAGTTTGTTTATAACGGATGTAGATATTTATTGGAGCATAGGGTCTAGATTAAAATTTTATTTAGGGTTTTGTTTTGGCATCAATGATTTTATAGGTTCAGAGATATTGGCCTCTGGGATTCTAAGCAGATTTTATCTTATCTGAATTTTTTTTTTTGTTACTCATTCTCAAGATTGAAGGATTTTTGATATGATCTGTAACTTTGAAGATCGAGAAGGCTGAAATTTCGCCATCATTCCTGAGATCAACATTGATGAAGTGTAGTTCTCCAAAGAGCTATCAGATAGGGAACACCCATAAGAAGGCAGCTAAGCAATGATAGAAAGATTATAGTCATATAGATCAGGAGCTTGTGAGGCCATTTACCAGCATAAGGGAGTTGTGTAGTGAGGTTTCTAACCTTGCTAAGTACTCCCAATTTCATAGGTCCAATAGTAGAGGGAACAATCGAGATTATCCAGTTTATCTGTCGTCAAGAACTTGAGTGTATCATTTTCTTGGGTGACAAACCATCCATTAGGCATTTTTCAGTGGATTGTAGAGGAGCGTGGGAACTGATAAGTCATGAGCCACTAGATTCATTGCCTAGAACTTGAACCCATTATTTGGGTGACAATCCTTCCATTCGGCTCGTTGCTTAGCCGAGGACGATTTGAATTAATTCCCCATGATTTGGGCATACAAATCAATGAGAGGGGATGATGAACTTCAAAAAATGTTAGTGAAGGGTGGATCTATTAACAAGTCATGGGTGCCAAGAACAGTGACTTGAAGACCTCACACACCACAAAGTCATGAGAAGGTGTGAAATTCATCGAAGGAGAATCAAACATTGATAGACCATACTCTTATGCGCGGGAATTTGGTAGGCCCTCTTTAACCATCAGTCAGACTTCAGGGGCAATGAAGGACGAATAGTCAAGAGAAACCATGAAGAAGACCATGCCATAGTTATGAAAATTATATTGTTTTGGAATAAATATGAATGAGCACTATTAGACATCATCCTGTCGAAAGATCTGTTCAACATCATTGAAAATATTACTCAAACCACTACAATGTTTTATATACCCAGGATTTGGGAGTATCATTGCAGGAACTGATCAGACTATTCGGACATTGTAGTATCATCAATATAGTTGAGATGACATATTTGTGAAGGAAGAGTAGTCACAATACGTGGATATTGGCTTTGGAGGTTGAACAGAGAGATAACAAATGTAGAGGAGCCAACATTGTAGGGAACATACACCCACCTGCTAGCAATTCAACACTGGTCATAGATCCATACGAGGGTCAATGTAGAAATCAACATTTCAATACTATAAAGGGTTAAGTGGCCATCTCATATAGAAATCAGATTCTGTGTGTTGGGACTGAACACTAAGCCCTATATTTCATGATAGATAGGGAGTGTGGGCCATCCCATCAAGGACAAGAATGTAGGAGAAAGGTTGAATGACAAAATGCACAGTAGCTAGAGCCACAGGTTCAACTCATCAGTTAAGCAGTCGATTGTGTAGGGGCATCAACTCGTCAGTCAAGCACTCAGATGTGCATAGGAGGCATTGGCTTATCAATTAGGTTAATCGTATAATCAACAATTGTGATTGCAGATGAAGGACAGCCATGCACCTCTTGCAGACCACCACAATGTTGTGAATAGATGGGTGTCAAATAGCCAAAGCTTGTTGGCCACATATAAAATAATTATTGGAGATAGAAGGTTTTTGGGATATATAAGAGTTATAATTAAATAATTATCTAAAAAAAATTGGGGGGATATAATGCTAGTGGGGAAACGGGCTTGTGAAGTTTGCTGGAAAATTTTCTTAAGATCTCATTGGAGTTGGAAATTTGAAAGGTGAGTTTAAAGGGGATTGTTTTTATATTAAAAAGAAGGAGGGAAGAAATTCGAGGAGAGTGAATATGTCATCATTTTACTTGTGTAAACACTTCAGGAATCAACATGGTAATACATCAACCTATCCTCTGGGCTACACTACTTCTACAAATAAAAAATGACAACAACTTACAAATGAGAAGAAAAATAAGAACAACAAGCCTCTCTTTCGGAAGGTCCATGCTATCCTTCAACTGTCAAATTATATCCAGAAGAAAGTTGTAAAAAGAAAGTGTCTCTTTGAACTTGGATCCAAAATTTAGTATACAAAGCCCGAAGATGTATTGTTATGGTTGGACACATTAGATATGGATTTGTCCCTGATAAATAAATCTGATTGGAAAAGTTCAGGTTGGGCCTTGGAGCCATGAATGATTTCTTTGATGAAACCCATGTTCTTGGATCATTCTTGTGAAAGGGTTAGACTCGCAGTTGCCTCTTGTATCTGCATGATCATAGCTATAACATTGCCACTACTACCTTACAACAATGATATTATGGGGGAGATATTGCAACTAGTAGTAGAAACCCTCCAAGGGTTGAACAACATCATGGTTCCCACCATTCAAAAGTAGCACAAAATTCTTGAACTAATGGTAGAGTTCATATTTGGCACTTTCATGTTGAATTTGGAGTGTGGTGAATTGATATTTTAGTTGCTCCAAAACTTTTACACTAGTATTACATCAGCTCATTCAGACCATATCAAGACATGCATGCAAAATATTGTGCCTTTTTTCTTAAAAGGAGATGCCAACATACAAAAGATACTATGATCCAAATTGTTGACCATTTGGAGGAAGAAACCAATGGTACCACCAGCCACCTATGATCTAGTCAAGCATTTCATTAGGAAAAACATAAAATTGCTCAGAAGGGTGTTGACTAGGAAGGAGTTGAGAAGGATTGATGGAACAAGCAAGAACACAATCTGCAACAAGAATGAGCTAAGGAGTAGAGGACTATGCTTTATCTGCAAGGGACCTTGGGCCCTTAACCATTCATGTCTAGGTGATAAGAAGGCAACAAGGAAAAATCATGGGATTCATCTATAGTTGGGTTCATCAGTTTTGAGGAGAGCACCCACAAAGGATCTAAGCACTCAAGTACAAATGGTGAGAAGTAGCACAATGTTTTTCCAAGATACTTGCAGGACAAACTGATGATAACCAATCAACTTGACAAAGTACATGGGGAAAGGAAGGAGGTAATTCCTCTTAACAATGTGGTAGACTCTTGTATAATTGATTCCATAGATATCCAAGAAGGCGTCCATGAAGAGTATGAGAAACCAAGTGTAGATAATAGCCCACCAGTACATATATGTTCGACAATTGGAGAGGATTAACAACATATTTTCTTCATAGATCGAGGAGGCTAGGGAAATTTGAGTGAACAGCCAACAATAATGAACCGGCATGATGAGAAGGATGATGAGGAGCAGCATGAAAGACATAATGTGAAAAATAAACAATTCCTAGAGAATTAGTCAAAAGTTTAAATTGAAGCTATGGTTGTTGGGCATCTAGTGTAGGCAAGTATAGAGACATTCAACAGGGCACCACAATTTCCAGTAGAGAACTTTCAGGAAAAGATCATGCATTTTAAGACAAATATTATGATGTTGAAGTAGAGAGTCTAGTTAGTTTGAGGCATTGCCTTACAGGAGAATATGAAAATTGAGGAGTTCATAAGAGTATGTGCCAAATCAACGACCAACCTGTCTAGTGTTGAGGAGCGACTCAAGTCCCTCATAAGGTAGCAATACGAGTACAGTGGGGAGTTCCAAAACAACCCTCTATAGGAGTACATAGATAAGGATTGCAGCACTACCAACCCACCTCTATACATTGGGAAGAGTAGGGCAGAATTATTCAAATGGATCATGTTGAGTGACTGGGTAGGGAAACATGAGTGGTACATCAAGAAACATCAACATAGTAGATTTGTTCCATGTATTCATCATTCCCACAACATGGATTGGTGAGAGATTATGAGTTGGTACTCTATTGATGGGATTATTATAAGGAGGACACTCTCAACCAAGGGGATGTCACAACATGGGCTCTTAGCCACAGTCAATGATGCATGAATGAGGTAGTATCATAACCCATAGGTGCCTGGACTTAGGTCGCATTGGGATCCAAGTAAATCTATTGAGGGAAAGATTGGTCAGAGGATTGCTTGGGATCCAAGTATTGAAGAATCCATTCAGGATCATTTAGCATGGAGGCATTATATAGCACACTAGTTTGTAGAGGATCTTGGTATCAATGTATGAATGATTTTCCTCTGTATAGAAGTGGTTTTCTTGAGGGCAAGCAATCTTTGGGAAGGAATATTTGTAATATTCCCTTTCTTGATATGGTCAAATTGGACGGGATCTGCCCACAATATTTATTGTAGTATTATTCCATGGTATCATCCCATGGTATTTGCCTTCAGTTTTCGATGGAAAATAATAAAATAAGGTTCTAGAGAGTCGATCAAGCCTTTAAAAGGGGACAAAAGATAGGCATTTGGATCATTCTGAGTTATCTATTCTATTGTGTTTTCTCGAGAACTTAGCATGGCCAGTTCTAATTTGATCCTAAGATGAAAACCCCATGGTGAATTTGTTTGGTGGATCCATCCAGGGTACACAATTGAGCTTCAGTGTCTTATATTAGTCTTTTAACAAGCAGACATGCATGCTATTTGCAAGAGCTCCAATTTTATTGTATGGGCATGTATTTTGTTTTCAACTAACAATATAAATAAAAGGGTTGAATTTATAGATCATGTTTGTGTTCTTGTTCTCAATGAAAATTTGTTTTAAATTAGACACTAAGATGTTCTAAATCTATTGAATTTTTTATCATTTGGAATATTACAACGAGGAAGAAAGAGGAAGCCCAGATTTATCTAGCGAAGAAGATTAACAATAACACCCATTTGATGCCCTTGAAATAAATCATTCATCTAAGAAGCTTCAATAACATTAGGAATATTTGAAGTGGACCACAACCAAATTGGTAGTCTAACATTCAATCTAGGAATATTCAAAGTGTGCATTAAGGGGGCATCAATGTTTCTAAAGAAAGGAATAGCACAAGGATCCCATTTTGAAGGGGTCCTTTGGTTGGTATCCATAAGAACATTGGCCATACCCAACTTATGCACATATCCTTCCCTTACAGGATTGTTTAGATGACTTTTCAATGAAGAGAGATGCACAATCACAAATTTTCCCTTAAGGAGGCAACTCCACAATTTCAAGAGAAAGAACAAAACCCTTTTAAGACCAGTGGAGTGGTTTGTTAGTCACTCAAGATCAAAGATACAAAAGTGAAAAAAAAACCTACCTAAAGCCAACTAAATGCAAAGAGCTAAGAGAAATCCACTATAAATTCCTAAAGATATAGACAAGCAAACAACTTCCAAGTATTTCCACTTCTGTTGGTTATGGCCAAACACCAAAATATGAGAAAGTGGATAAAGGGGCCTTCTGAAGGAAATTTGGAATGATGAGGGCCCACGTCTTACCAATGAATGTATGAGAAATAATGAAAATGACATCTAGACAATAGCCTTTGTCGATGCAAGTACCCTCACTTCGTGGGGCACCCTACAGAAGTACTATGAAAGTGATACAAGCTCTCTATCAAGTACCATGGGCATTCACCCATGCAATCACTTGTGTGGTCCATAGGAAACACAACTAAGGTTACTATTTCATAGTTAGAAGTCGGGGGGAACATTCATGGGCACATAGTTGGACAAATAGGAGAAGGGGTATCTCTCTTTCCTTATCTTCATACATCCTCATGCTTGACTCCTATGTTAGAGGAGCTTTCCCGGACAACCTATATGACAATGGATTTACACTCTTTAATCAACTTCTAAATTTGAGTTTACATGGCCTTGGAGAGTTTACTCTCCACACACCTATTCCAAGGCCCTAAAGTCCCTAGACTAGTTGATGTTCCTATGACAAAAGAAAAAGGACTAGTTGATTTTAGATTACGGTTTCATTTTAGTGTCTTTTATTTAGGACAAGGGGTGTGGAAGTGCAGCTTTTGGTATTTTGATGCAAAAAGAAAGCAAGAAGAAAACCTAGGCTATATACAAATGCAACTTTATTTTCTTCAATGAAAAGTGGCTGCTACAAGGTTCTACAAGATTTTACTTAAGGAAAAAACAAAGCAAAAAACTTTTCTTTTTCAATAGGTGCTCACACATTCAAAATCTAATTAAATTACTAAATGATCATTCTAAATGCATCTAACCTAATGCATACTAGTATGAAAAATTCAAGATTTTGACACAATTATTAAACAAAAGAAAACATTATCAACAAGATAATGGAAAATCAAAGAGGCAAAAAGAAGTAAGTTTCAAAACCAATGGCACTTCTCAAAGCAAACAATGTTTGAATTTTCCACAAACACTTGCATGTTTGACAAAACCTTAAAATTACCAAGGAAAATTGAAAAGAAAAGGAAATAACAAATGATTTTTTTTTAAATCTATTTTGAAATCCAAATCCAAATCTTCAAAGAAAGAAGCAATTCAAGGACCTAAAAACCAAATAGATGAAGAAAAATCAAGTTTAGCAATTCAAAATTGCAAATATAGAATTTGAAAAGACTAGTGCAAATAAGAGCGTAAAACCCTCAAGAATTTTGGTAAAGAAAGATGGAAGAGACTTAGAAGATCAGAAAGACCTCAAACAATTGAATACTCATATCTACGAAAGAACCTCAAACCCTTTCAAAGTCAAAAGAGAAAGAAAAACAAGATCAACGTTTATGCCATAAAAGGAAACAAGGGGACGATTGGGTAAATTAGAGCTTTAAAAGAAATATGAATTTGTTCCAAAGTAGAGAAACAAACAGATACTTCGCAGAGAAGACCTGTGATCCTAATGGAAAATGGCATCAACCATGGTACTTATCCATCCATATTATTCATCAAACCATGGAATTTACCCATGGTATTGTAAATGGCATCCGCCTGTGGTATTGTAAAATCCACCCATGGTATTCATTCACCCATGGAATTGACCTGTGGTATTGTAACTGAAAAATATTATAAGTAACAAGTTGCATTTTGTAAAAGGACAGATTGTCCACCACAATGTAGCCTTTATAGTTATTATCAATTTTAATAAAAAAGTTTCTTTGTGGTTCTATTTACTGTGTGTTCTGTCATTTTCTTTCTAGCATTGTAATTCTTCAGATCTTGGGGGTCTCCCCCACATGATCCATTTCAATCTTTTAGATTTTGGGGGCCTTCCCCCAAGATCCGGATCAGTGGTATCGGAGCAGGTTATGATTCCATGG
>APFE030885078.1:13770-31053 GCA_000404065.3 Pinus taeda
GTATTCATTCACCCATGGAATTGACCCATGGTATTGTAACTGAAAAATACTATAAGTAACAAGTCACATTTTGTAAAAGGACAGATTGTCTGCCATAATGTAGCCTTTATAGTTATTATCAGTTTTAATAAAAAAATTCTTTGTGGTTTTGTTTATTGGGCATTATCCTCTCTTTTTCTTCTCGTGTTTCAATTTTTCAAATCATGGGGCCCTTTCCCCCAAGATCCATTTCAATCTCTTAGATCTTGGGGGCCTCCCCCCAAGATCCGGATTAGTGGTATCGGAGCAGGTTATGATTCCATGGGAATGAGGGTTTGATGCATATTTCAGTTTCAAATTTTTCAGCAATATTCAACAAACTTCAAGCATGTGTTACATCCTCCATAAAGCATTTTCTTGGGCCAAGGAGGAAGAATTTTTTCTTTTTTCATTTTTCTGTAGGAATGTTTTTGGGCGGCGAGTTTGCAGATCAGATCTGAAACATTTGGTACAAAATTTACAAAATCAAATATCAGATCTGGATTCCTTGTGAAAAAATACCAAAATTCAAAAACAAAATCAGCCAAATCAGAGTCCAAATGAGGGAGATATCGCTGTTTTAAAATCAGCTATGTTGTAGAATTTGTTTTGACGACAACTGGTGGATGGCAACTCTCCTGTCATTTTTTGAAGTTTTTGGTGCAGAATTTTAGGAAAAGTATTTTATATCTGAGCTCCTCTTGAAAAATCACCCAATTTCAAAAAAAATGGGTCGAATCGGAGTTCGAATGTGGGAGATATCGTTGATTTAAAATCAACTATTTTTTTAGAACTTTTATGATGGCAGAATTGTTGCAGCGTGAATATGAGATTCTAGAGTGTCCAGATAAGGATTTCCATCACATGGGAAGATGAAAAATGGTCCTTATACTTCAAAAAATAGTTTATAATAAATATTCTAAGTTATATTGACTGAGTTATGCCCATTTTAATTCAGGAGCAGCATTCAGAGTGGTTTCCCATTGAAGACATGTCCTCCCACCCCACTTTAGTAGGCAACTGCTTCACATTCATCAGTTTCAACATAGCATCATTTAGCTTGGGTTATTTGGAGATGTTCCCTCCCACACCAGGCTATGTAGGCACCTGCTACTTCTTCAGTAACCAACATCACGGTTATGGGTCATCCACAAACCCACACTTCATCGAAGTCCATTTTCTAGGCCACACACTGTCAGTATCACAGTTGGTCACAAGCATTACAGGGTATCTCTATCCTGAGATCTTTGTTCGTCATGGTTATGGGTCATCCACAAACCCACACTTTATCGAAGTCCATTTTCTAGGCCACACACTATCATAATCACAGTTGGTCACAAGCATTACAGGGCATCTCTATCCTCAGATCTTCATTTATCATGGTTTTGGGTTAACCACATAAAACCCTTATCTTTAGTGGCTCTTAATATTCAACAAAGGCTTCGCAGGAGGGAACTTTACGCAATGGGAAACATTGCTTCTTAAGGACTGAGGAATGATCTGAATGGAAAATGGCATCAACCCATGGTACTCATCCACCCATATTATTCATCGACCCATGGAATTTACCCATGGTATTGTAAATGGCATCCGCCCGTGGTATTGTAAAATCCACCCATGGTATTCATTCGCCCATGGAATTGACCCGTGGTATTGTAACTAAAAAATACTATAAGTAATAAGTCACATTTTGTAAGAGGACAGATTGTCCACCACAATGTAGCATTTACAGTATTATCAGTTTTAATAAAAAGTTTCTTTGTGGTTTTGTTTATTGGGCATTCTCCTCTCTTTTTCTTCTGGAATTTCAATTTTTCAGATCATGGGGGCCTTTCCCCCAAGATCCATTTCAATCTTTTAGATCTTGCCCCCTCCCCCCCCCCAAGATCTGGATCAACCTAGAATCCAATTTCACACATAATAGGCTTCACCAAATTGAAAATCCTAGGGTGACACAAGATTTGCTTCACATAAATGAAAGATATCAATGAGGATGGTTAACCAAAAAAATTCAAGATTGAGTGAGACTTCAAAAGCATAGAGAGACTCGACCACACCTTCAAAGAACTCAGGAAATGATTTTTTTTCCAAAGATATACAATATTGTTTAAAAGAATGTTTGCAGATATATGTGATTGTAAGTAAAGAAACCCGAGTATACATGAGTTGCAATAGAAGCAACTGTGTATGTATGCGACTGTTTAGAAAGGAAAACATGTATAGAAGGTAAACTGTGATAAATTTAAAGAACAAACCCATATTTAAAAGATTAGGCAGAGAAACCAAGTCATGCAGTATTCCATAATAGTAAATAAAAGAGAAAAGTAATAAACCAAAGACATAGATCAATCAAAATAACCCTTTTAGGAAATAATTCAAAACTATTCCCCAATGGTGTCACCAATTCTGTTGCTGGGAAAGATTCGCGAGAGCCATGGTTGAAAGCCCCAACAGAGCAGAATATAAAACAATAAAGAACACTCATGCAAGCATGTCAAACATTTGAATTCACAATAGTTTGGGTAGGAGATGTACTCGGGGGTCCTATGTTTGAGGTAGATCTCGTAGGGTCTAAACCCTCTGCTTTCTCCAAAATGTGTAGGCCTACAAATCAATTACAAAAGCATAGGCATAGAATAGAATTCAAGGTACATACTATTATATACATATTTGGGCACTGCAACCCCAATCTTATATGTTGATAAACTAGGGCTATTTAGCCCTTAAAAGTGTTGTTTCATACCTTAAAGGATCATGGTCAACTGATTACATCATTCCCCAAAAGTTCCACCTAAAAAACCATCCAGAACTGGCCAAAACAAGACCATACTAACTGCTCCACTGTCTGGGTACGATGCATACTGACTCCTACACTAGCCAGGTGTGATGCATACTGATGAGGCCTTTTGTAGGGTGCAATGAGAAAGGATGGACAAATGTCTGAGACAGTTTGCTAAGTGGATGCTCATGGAATCTTCTAGAAACTTCTCCTATGACACTTTCCTCTCCAAATTCGCCCAGGCATGAGTAAGAGATCCATGAAATATCCAAGTGGTCCCAAAAATAACAAGTGAAATGACATTAATCAAAACCCTAGAGATGATTCACACCCTTGTACACATCTATAAATGGATCCCTCATCTGAGAGATCTAGAGGCTAGAATTTTTTAATTTGCAAGGAAGTGTTGATAGTTTGTGGTTAAGAAAGAGCATTGTATTGTTGATGTGATCTTGCTTTCATGAGGTGAAGAGGGCTTTGATGTTGGGAGGATGATGCTAGTTCAGACAACTGGGTTGTAATTCTCCCTTCTATTTCAATAATGTTCTTTGAGTTTTATTCCATATTAATTGTGCAATTTATGAATGTTATTGTTTATGAATGCCATTTTATGTTCATTACATTTCTGATCTTATATTTCTTATGACATAATAGATTAAGATGCTTTGATGATTTTTGTTACTGTGTTTCTACAAGTACTCTTCAAGCATGATAAGTGAGGAGAGGAGTTGCAAGCTCTATGAAAGGGGAGAGAGATCAAGCAAGGAGTTAAGTAGAAGATACAGGTTGGTTCCTTCCTCTCTCTCTTATCTATTATATATAGAAGAAATCCCAAATTGCTTTAAACTATTTGTTTCTAGGGTAGCTGCCAATCCTATAGGGCTAGCCGATCGAAAAGACACAATTTTTCGCAACAACAAAATGGCGACTCCGCTGGCGATGAAATAGATGTTTGTTTGTTATTGTTGGTTTCTTTATAAACTATAGACAAAGCCTGAAGTTAGCCAGATAGCCTTTGAACTTCCCTTGCTCTGCAATTGCATAGTAGATGAATGTTGCTTTATTCAATCTCCGGTTTAGTTTATGAATTGAACATTTGACTTACAAGAATTCTAGATGCCCTTTTGGTAGCTCAGTAACCTCCAAAGATCATTCCTCTGTACTTTTCTCTTTACTTTCCATCATAACTTAGCTTAAATCACATAAATCAGCTAAAAATTTGAGCCAAAACCCACCTCAGTTGCACTCCCTGGCCCATCGCACTGTCTGTCACTGTCAATCAGTATGCATAACACCTCTCGAGCTTGAAAAGTGTGATTCATCCCTATTTTTGTGAAGCTCAGGTGCGATGACTGACTAAGCCTATTTCCCTTCTTAAAATTTGGGGGTTTTGTCCTTGTTTTTAGTTCTGTTTAGTTGATTTGTTGCTTATGAACAATGCCTCATTACTGAAGCCTACCTGAATTACATAGATCAACCTCCATTGATTAGTATTAGTAAATGTTTTTATGTATTTGTCCATCATTTACAATACTTTGTTGAAAAGTTGCTTAAATCGATCTGTTGTTTTGGTACAAAAAGTGTCATAATTCTCGTTTTGTGTCAAAAAAGAGAAGTGTCGTAGAGTCTTCCTTCTCTGGATAGTCGATTGAAATTTTTGTCATATATTTGATTTGATTTGTTGTTATTCAAAGTGTCGAAAGAATTTTCTATTCAAAATTCAAAAGTATTATTTAGTCTTCTTTTCTATTTTGAAAAAGAAATTGTCGAAGTGTCGCTTTGAATGAAATATTTCGGATCTTTGCTATACTTAGTTTTCCTTTTTGGCATTTCTCACATTAAGGGAACGTAAAGCAAATACATGCATTTGCATTTGCATTTAGCTTGTGTGCAATAAATGATTTAGGAAAGTGCATTTAGAGTGTGCTCTTTGCTTTTTGTTTGAAAGAATCATAATTTTCTTTCCCTAGTAGCTAGGATTTTTATTGATCAAAATAAACAATGATTGTTTATCATTGTAGATTGAATTTTTAGGAATTTCAAATCAACATCACGTGGTGAACCATTGAAAGGAAAACTTTTAAACAAGAACAACTTTAAAATAAATCTCAATGAACCTAACAACGCTTTGGAACCTAACGCAACACATATAGAGGTCTAGGCTAGAGACCTGTTTTAGCGTTGTAAAATCTAGTAACTATCATTTTCATCAAAGGCTGGGTAATTCCTCCTCTTTGATACAACAAGTGCTAGCAAAAACTTGTGCTCCCCGTACTGTCGAGTATATATTGGGAGACCACAATAGGCTTACATCCTTTATCCATAGGAAGCCGTGTCTGCTTCCCTATTGATCGCAATGCACTGAACACAACATTTGAGAAGATTGACTTCCATACATAAGTCCTTGGTAATTTATCACCAAGGTGTATATTGCATTTTTGCAATTGGTTTGGTAATCCCTTTGTCTAGATTTCCAGAGTAGTCACTTTTGTTCCTTTTCGACTCTTTAAAAGAAAAGGTCCATCTGAGCACTTGTCACTTCACGCTCATTAAAAATCGAAGTGGACTAGAGTCATCTTTAGCTTTTTCTCGAATCTTAAAAATTGAAAAAGCAAAGTTGCGTCAAAGTGTCATTAAAATTTATTTAATTTAGAATAACATCCTTGTTCCTTTGTTGATCTTAGGTTGGGATAATGGAGTCCACTAATCAAGGAATCCCTTTTGAGCAGAATCCTAGTCCATTTTCTTCTTGGGGAAATATTGGTGCTCTATATATGGCTACATTGTCCCTTCCAGGAATCACAATTGGCCTACCAGTATGGCTATTCTCAACCTCTATGGTTCAAAATACTGTGACTTCCCCACAATCAAACCAACATCCAGTTGATACTAAAGTTAACCCTTCGCCTTCTACTTCATTTGTTTCTGCCTTCCCTTCTTCCTCTTCGCTTGGTGAAAATAGTGATGCTAGTAACCAAGTGGCTAAGAAGAAGAAGAAGAAGAAGAAGAAGCCGATTCAGTAAGGGGGCAACCATGAATCATCTGGTGAAAATCCACACATTAAACCTCCTAAATTTCCGTGTGTAATTTGTAGAGGAAACCATTTTCATCGAGAATGTCCGTGCATTCCTCAGATCCTGAGAGAATGGTCCCCCCATTCGCACCAACCAGTGTAATCAATCTCTGGTGATCATTTTGATAGCACACCATCAGCTAGTAATAGTGAAGTACATGGAAATAAAGGAAAGGTCAAAATTCCATGTAGGTTATGTGAAGGGGACCATACCCTTCCCCGGTGTCCTTTTTTGGATGAAGCCAAAAGAGTCTTTCGTAATCATCCTGCTTTGCCGCAGTGACTTCCATCTAGATACAAGAAACTCCCCCCAAGTCCTTTACTAGTTGAAAATCCGACTAATATGACTCAACCATCGTGGAAACTCCTATCACTGAAATTGAATCTTCTGAGTCTATACCCGACGAAAGTCAATAGGTCAAGATGGCAGTCGACCCAGTTTTACCTTCAAAAGATCATACACTTCCTCAAGAGAGTGAGAATGATACCGTTCAAATTCTCTTTGTTACCTCAGAGTCCGATGAAATTAGGGGAAATCCACCTGTTTCTTCACAACAGGAGAAAAATCCCCCAGTTCCTGCAACTCAAGGGGTTAATTCAACCATTTATTTGGTACCCCATCCAAGTAGTCTAGTCACTTCCTTCAATTGGAATCAACTAGCAAGATCCCACCTTCCTTCTAATGTACCATTTCGGATCATAGTAAAAGTTTACAAAATGATCGTGTCTGGCACTATCATAGATGAAGGGGCAACAATGAGCATCCTTTCCTCAACTGCTTGGAAAGCGCTTGGTTCGCCATCGCTTATGCCTGTCACAGAGAATTTGTCAGGCTTTAACAAAGGAACCAGTCAACCATTAGGGATCCTTCTTAAGTTACCGATAACTTTGGGATGAAAAATCATTCACTTGAATGTGATGGTAGTCCCAGGACCATTATATTGCAATCTACTCCTTGGACATGACTATGTTTACAACATGGAAGCTATTGTTTCAACACTCTTTCTAGTGATGTGTTTCCCACATGAAGGAAAAATTGTCACCATTGACCAGCTTTCATTTCCCAGGTCAAGAATACCTCCAAGTTGATCATCATTCCTAAATGGTCCTTGTACATTAGCAGTATCTCTCCAACCTTCATTCCATGCACCTGATTTCCGGGAGTAGTCCAGTGAATGTAATGAAGCTTAGGGGGCATGCACCCTTTCCTATTTGGCGGATGAACCCAGCTGAAAAGATAGGATTCCCTATAGGTTATGTGATTGGTCTGACACACCATTCACCTTTGCCTATTTGGTAGATGAAGCCAAGGAAGTGTTTTTTCTGCTCCGCAGACAAAACAGTCCTACGTAACCACAAAAGTTTCCATATGGTTACAGGAAACTCTCCTATCATCATGCTGGGGGCAAGCAAACCTTTCTTAATTTCATTTTTTTTAGCTTTTTAGCTGTTTAGCTTCTTAGGTTAGGTGATTGGTTTGACCCACCATTCACCTTCATCTATCCTGCTGACGAAGCAAAGGAAGTGCTTTTTCTATTCCATGGACGAAACCATCCTACCTAACCTTAGTATTTCCTTATTGTTTTTAGTTTTCCTAGCTTTTTAGTTTTGTCTTTTCCAGTTTTTTAGTTTTGTCGTTTCTAGCTTGCATAAAAAGAAAAACTAAAAACTGAGCATATGTTATCACATGGTTCAAGCTCATTAAGAAATGAACCCACCCTTGGTAAATAACCTTTGTGATTGCCATGCTATTAGCCTTCTGAACCTTGGTTGTGTTCCTGCCATCACCTCCATCCTTTTGGCCGATCATATGATTCCACTTTATTGTTTACCTTTTTGAGGAACAGCTACAACAAGTGGTCCTGTTAGCCAACCTCTTTACATCACCATGTTTTGAGAAGTTTCAAACACACCCGAAACCAGTTGCTACCCTAAACACCACTCGTTCCTAAAAAAACGAGTCTCCTTTAAACTCTTTTCAGACTCGTTAAATATGAAAATATTGTCGAGCACTTGTCTTTTTCGGCTCGTTAAAGTGATCAAAAAGTCATCCCTTTCGTATTATTTTATCCTTTTTTAGGCTCAAGGGATTATCCTAAAAAAAAGAACTTCTAGAGTTTCCTTTTCGTCCCTTTTCAAACTCTCTAAACATGAAAAGGACCAAGTTATCCTTGTCGTTAACTCATTAAAACAACAATGAAAAACTCATTCAAGTCCCCATTTCGTCCCTTTTCAAACTCTTTAAACATGAAAAGGACCGAGTTGTCTTTTTCCTTAAACTCGTTAAAAGAATAGCAACAAACATGTCCACCTAGACAAGAATGAGTTTCACTGTCGCTAGACTCACTAAAACATAGCGACAAGTTTGCCCGAAGGGAAAATTATAGAAGAAGCATATGTTATCCTCCTCAATCTTGAAAAAAATAAAGAGGTAGTGGTCAGAAATGACTAGGGAAAAAGGGAAGAAAACTTGACGAATTTTATGGTAGCAAGTCACTCTTGAACATGACACTTTCACTCCATCACCATGACTAAGTCGAGTTGGGTTATTCCATTCACCGGTCATTTCACCATTAGTCTTCCACACCATCCATCTTTGAGGTTAATGCTACCAATCCATCTCAGTGTCGTCGAAATGTTCAAGATAAGTCATTCAGTTGAGAAACCAACATCCAGTTAATGCCTCATCCACTGAAATACTGTCACCCTCCATTTTTCATGACCGCCATTCCTGAACCTTGTGTCATCAGATCGTTTTCACCTCCAAAAGATCATTTTCTTCGTTTCGTGTCGTAGATGTGGGATACATCAAGGCCCTCCTATGACGGTTCACTTCTTGTCGACATCAGCTCATTATCCAAGAAGTTGACTCAGGAACACCCCTTTTAGTACTTTGAAGCTTGCATGCCTCAAGGGCAAGTTTCTCACTTCCAGCAACAAGTTGACATTAATGGCCTTCAACCAAAATATTTTGCGTGGTGTTCAACATCAGATCATATATTCACGCCATGTAAATTGTACTGTAGTACCTTGAGGGTCATTATCATTATCAGTGATTCCTCTCGCATCTGTTAACAACTCACATTATGGGTTGATAATCAAGCGATGTCTTTCCATGTTCGACTTCAGAAAGTCTCTTTACATGGATTGACTTATACATCGGTTGAAGATTGAATGAGATTGAAGACCTCGAATCTAGTTTCATCCATCCGGGCTGTGATATATTCAGGGATATAAAGACATCAAATGTACACAGAAGCTGCACAAATGGTCATCCAAGCCAGGGATGATGAATCTACATTTGAAGATTCACCAATGTACATATGCAGACGGCTATCTTTTCTATGTACATGAAATGAATTTATAAAGTTGAGCATGGGAATGCCCACCTCAACTAGATCATGAAAATTATATTATGATGATATATTGTATTCTATCTTATATAGGTCACCTTCCAGTTTTGAAAACCTCAAATCCTCATGATAAATCATTTCACTCAACATCAAAGATTTATGACTTCATGCTTTAGGGAGAAACTATTATAGACATATTTGGGCACTGTAACCCCAATATTATATGTCGATAAACTAGGGCTCTTTAACCCCTAAAAGTGTTGTTTCGTACCTTAAAGGATCATGGTCAACTGATTACATCATTCCCCAAAATTCCACTTGAAAAACCATCCAGAACTCGCCAAAACAGGACCATACTAACTGCTCCACTGTCAGGGTGCGATGCATACTAAATCCTACACCAGCCAGGTGTGATGCATACTAATGAGGCCTTCTGTAGGGTGTGATGAGTGAGGATGGACAAATGTTCGACACAGTTTGCTAAGTGGATGCTCATGGAATCTAATATAAACTTCTCCTATGACACTTGCCTCTTTGAATTCGCTCAAGGATGAGTAAGAGATCCAAGAAACCTCCAAGTGGAACCAAAAACAACAAGTGGAATGACACTAATCAAAACCCCAGAGATGACTCACACCCTTGCACACATCTATAAATGGATCCCTCATCTGAGAGATCTAGAGGTTGGAATTTTGTAATTTGCAAGGAAGTGTTGATAGTTTGTGGTTAAGAAATAGCATTGTATTATTGATTTGATCTTGCTTTCATGAGGTGAAGAGGGCTTTGATGCTGGGAGGATGAAGCTGGATCAAACAACTGGGTTGTAATTCTCCCTTGTATTTCAATAAAGTTCTTTGAGTTTTCTTCCATATAACTGTGCAATTTGTGAATGTTATTGTTTATGAATGCCATTGTATGTTCAATGCATTTCTAATCCTATAATTCTTATGATATAATAGATCAAGATGCTTTGACAGTTTTTTTTACTGTGTTTCTACAGGTACTCTTCAAGTGGGATAAGTGAGGAGAGGAGTTGCAAGCTCTGTCAAGGGGAGAGAGATCAGGCAAGGAGCTAAGTGGAAGATCCAGGTTGGTTTCTTCCTCTCTCTCTTATCTATTATACATAGAAGAAATCCCAAATTGCTTTAAACTATTTGTATCTAGGGTAGCTGCCAATCCTAGAGGGCTAGTCAATTGAAAAGACATTAGTTTTCGTAGAAACACATATATATTATATGTTAGATGATCATATATAACATGGTATGTTAACATTCATAAGATGACACCATATTTCGGGAATAAGACCTGAGCTTATTTATTAATAAACAACAACAAGTATAGGAAAGATACAACCTTATCCAAGCGAAAGGTACTAACGAAACGTTCCTCCAGATCCATCCAAATTAATCCAACATAGACTTCCTATATAATAAATGCAAAGGAGATGCTAGATAAGAGAATTGGACATTGTTATAAGGAAAATAAGAGTTTCCTATAGACTAGGAGTGCGAGAGGCATAGGAAAAATGTAGACTTGATCTATGGGAATTTGGATATAATATCAATACATCTCATATGATCTCTCTTAGGCCTACCCAAGGGGTGTATATATACAACCTCAAATTGGTTATTTCAGTTAGGCCATAGGTGCCTGTAGGTGGCCTTTTAGTAAAACGTGTAAACCTCACCTAAAAACTAGTTTTTTATTTATTTTTCAAATTCTAAAATGTTGTATGTGGATATAGTTCATAGAAACTGCACATGTATGCATTTTGTAGTGGCCAGAGTCACACACTGATTTTGAAAATTATTTTTTAAAGATAAAGTCAAGTCTGCAAGGGAAAGGGAGTTATTGAGGCCACAAAAGAGCATCTGCTATACATGAGTGCTGAAAGATTTTATAACAACTATTCAAAGGATTCAATCTTCCCACATACCCTTGGGTATATTGAAATCCTCTTAGGCATATCTAAAATCCCCCTTAAAAGAGTATTTTAGATCAATCTCCCATAGTAGGAAATTGGGTGGTATAGAAAAAGGTATAATTGATCCTCCTTAGTTAGATACATTGGGAACTATACATAATCCTAGGTATTTAGTGAGTAGTACCACATTAGTCATAATATATTCAAAGGATTCAATATTCCCACATACGCTTGGGTATATTGAAATCCTCTTAGGCATGTTTGAAACCCCCCTTAAAGAAGCATTTTATATCACTCTCCCATAGTAGGGATTTGGGTGGTGTGGAATAAGGTATAATTTATCCTCCTTAGTTACAACTATGAGAGAGTGTTTGAGTACACTATTGGAAACCTTAAGGTATACAAAGAGAATTTGGTTCATGACATTAATTTTCACTGAATACCTTAATCCAGAATGGGTTATTATATTAATTTTTATCTGTTTTGATGCTTCATAGTGGAAAAAATTAGAGGAATCAACTTGTAGGGTAATTTTAATGATGGTCCCATTTTAGAAAATTAGGGAAATTTTTTTGAAGCCATTTTGAGGCTTTCAATGAAAAATTAGTGGTCCCAAACTCACGATGGACCAAGATTCCATATTCTACACATTTATACATTTCGAAAGACAAAAGAACCACTTCAATCATATCTAATATGAGAAATCCATGCCTCCCACAAGTTGACCTACATGGTTGAGCACCATGGTATGAGTGGATGACATGTCGACCCATTTACTCACACATATAGGGCTAGCCATGCGTGGGATTTCAAGAAGTATCTAGAAAGGTCTAAGAGCCTTATCATTAGTTTAGGGTTGATGAAATCAAAGCTTACCGATACATGGCTACCAAACTATGTTAAATACTAGGTAGTTAGGAAGAGTAGTGATTTCATTCTATGTTATTGTATGTTGTTCCATAGTTGATAAAATTACTTGGGAGTGGGAAGTAATATACAAAAATAGAGGCGGTTAGGATTCTACAGTAGCCTTATAGGCCATAGGTCTTAGGTAACTCCATAGAGAGTATCTCTCTTTGTACTTACACATTTCCCATACCAAAGGAAAGAGAGAAAGGTAGCCTCAACTTCTAGTTGTGTTTTCTCTAGTAAGGGGTTCTAGGGAAAATGTTTGTGTCTATTATGGATTATGCGTGTATTTTCTCTTTGTTTTCTATTTCTAACATTTCACCTAATTTAATTAATTAAGTAGATAATCAACTAACTAAAGAATCTATAATCTAAGGGAAAATTAACATTAATGACTTCAATAATTTTATCAAACTTGTTGTGATGAGCTTTTCAAGCGGAATATTCACAATAGTTTAGAAATCAAAACCCCATTGAACTTTTGTTGAAATTCCTACAAAACCTAGAATATCCAAAAGTTGAATATTTTTGCCACTATAAAAAATTTCCCAGCACAAATATATTTATAACATTAAGTTTATCGATTGATGTATCTTACTAGTAACTCTTCTAGTCAACCCAAGTCACCAATATGGAAGAAAAATAAAGAAACTCATTAACTCAAGAAATACATTCCAAAATGACATCACAAATAAACTCAGCAAATAAATGAACCCATTTAATGATTATCATCAACCACTAATTACATACTTGGAATGCTCACATATGACTAATTGATAGTGAGAAAAAATTAATGGGAAAAGGTCATTATGCTAGGACATCCTTTTATGAAAGTCAAGACCATATGATGAACAAATTGACTAAGGTATATTTAAATAACTTTGATTGATTCAAACAAACATGATGGGTTATATAGATGAAACACTATTTTTCTCTATAAGTATTAATGGTGAAGAACTAAAACTCCAAGTGGGCGTGTTATAATTTGATAAAGAAGATTGGTGGTAGTAATGGAATAAGAAGGCATATGAGGGGGTACACTACTTCGGGACCATTTTGTGAAGATTTGTGATACAAATATTTTGGGGATTATGACTAAGTCATGCCAAACCATCATAATGGAAGATTTTAGTGCTTCCATTGAGTGGTTGATACTGAAAATGGAAGATGTGATTGATCTAACTTGGAGTGTTTTATGGATGGTCTCTGAAGAGACAAAACTACAAGTTTTGACGTCTCATCGAACTACTTGGTTATTGGTCTCCAAGGTAGAAAGAATAAAAAAGTGGTGGTCATCGCCTAAAACAAGTCATCCAATTTTGTTGCTCAAACACATCCCCCTTCTATAACTCCTCTACCTCACTTTCAACACCTTTAGGTGCACAAGTGAACCCCAACATAAGCAATGAAACATCAACTTCTTAATCTCTACTATCTTTGTTGATAAAAATTTAGTCAAAATTCCTTAATGTAAAGAACCTAAATTATTTCTCATTGATATCCCTCATATCCCTCCATTATGTTTGTTCTAGGAAATTTTCGAGAAATTCATCACCAAACTAAGTCTACTAGTGACTACATTATGTGCCTCTTTATGAAGAACTCGAAATTTCCCTCATACTTTGTTAGAATTAGAGTTCCCTTAACCTGAATTTTCATTCGATAACCAAACTAGATCTAGTAGAGACTGCATCTATTAAAGCACCCACATTATATGCCTCTTTATGAAGAACTCAAAATTTCCCTCGTACTTTGTTAGAATTATAGTTCCCTTAACCTGAATTTTCATTCGATATGTCAAACTTTTGAACATGATTATTTAAATTGAATGTTGCCACACTTTTAACTTTATCCATCATTATTTATCTTTTAGTAAAAGAGATGTTATATCCATACCTCGTAAAAGTTTCAAATCAGGATAGAAACTAGAGATATCATAAAATGTGCTGGTATGAAGTGTGAGAATGTGAAACTTCAGATCTAACACTCTTGCATTAAATAAAATACGATTTCAAATTGTCGTATTATTCCCTGCCACAAGGTGATAACATATTCAAGAAATATTGATGTTGACATTAATTTTAAATTTACCAAAAATTAAATGATTTTATCTAATGTTTACATTTGAAAAAGTTTTAATTTTTATTTTTAAAATATATTTTCAATTTTGATTAGTTCACTTCTTATTTTACAATGATTACATTGTACTACAAAATCTATAATTTATTTTACCATAAAAAAGCAATATAATTAATAAAAAACAATAATTTTGCATTACTGAAGCTTCACCATTTGTAAAGTAAAAACACTAACTCAGCAAACAATATTTCAAACAGAAATTGGATGAGACATTCACGTGGGAAGGCATTAATTCACCATTGCAATGTCAACAAAAATTTATGAGAAGGTCGAGCCCTCCTTTTCATTTCATTATTGTTGAAGGCATTATATCACTTTAGCCTATACTTCAATACCATGCACTATACAACTTAATATGATTTATAATCTTCTCCCACTCGTTTATAACATTAGGCACCTCTTGTGGTTGTTAACAATATTCTTTAGTTATTATCAGAGTGTCATATCAATGTTGCCAATGTGGCACATTTTAATAGCGTAATTTAGTTAGTAGATGTTTTTGATTTTGTTCAAAGTTGAATACAGATTTGTTTTAGAATAATAAATTTATATAAATTTTCAAATTTTTCTGCGTGTAATTTATATATTAAAAAGTATAAAAAACCTAATTAGGATATTAAATTTAATTTTATATTCTTAAATAATAAAAATCAAATAATTAATTTATTTAAAATACACTTATTATACTAATTATATTAAATTTAATTTCCTGAAGATTTCTAAGGAATGGGTCAATTGCACATACGATCTTGTGGATTAACTTGATAGTTATTATCAATTGGAAATCTTCTTTTAAGTGGCGCATTCTTTTCTTTAATTATTCCATATTCATTATTTGTAGAAGATTAAGTTAACACTATGGAACTTATATATTAAGTTGTGATAATACGTTGGTATTATAAAACTCATTAAACTAAATAAAAATTTATTGGACTATAAGACAAAAATTAAAATTTTTAAAAAAAATTTTTTATTAAAAACTTTATTTAATATAAGACGGATAAAAACAATTTAGTAAATATTAACATAGTTCGAAAGTTTTTATTAAGTTTTGAGAGGAGGTTTGTGTTAAGTAGATAGACTGTTGTAAGTGTGTTCGTCTTTCACCAAAATTAATCCGGTATAATGTGTAAGGGTGTTTGTCCTTCATCAAAGTTGAAATTTTGTTCATATTAGCCAAAATAAAAAAATTTAAAAATCCAAAAAAAAAAGACATACGAAACGTAACATTTAAATAATGTTGGATGTTAGGTCCGTATTTAAGATGGATCTATGATGGTCTATTTTAAAGTGAAGTTTCAAAATCCAAACTGCCAATAATCTTCAAGAAAAACCATTCAGATATTTTTGGAAGTTCTGAATAAATAAAATTATTAAACGTATTTATAAAACATTAGACCTACTAAAAGCTTTGTTATTCCCTGTCACATCAGGGTAATGTTGACATTAATTTTAAATTTACCAAAAATTAAATGATTTTATCTAATGTTTACTTTTGAAAAAAAAAAAGAAAAATTTTAAATAGGTAGTCTATGATTCAACTTTTCATGTATTGGTTCACTTCTTATTTTACAATGATTACATGTAACGCACAAATTTATAATTTGTTGTTACCATCTAAATTTGTTGTACCTACGATTTACATTAATAAAGAACAATCACTACAATACAATTCACAATAAAGCACTGGTGTCACTTCATTCTATACACCAACTCTACAATTAATTTCTATGTTTGCAATTAACAATCAATGAGAATAAAAAAGAGAAATATATTAATAATTGTGTGTAATAAGAACAGTATAAAATGATATTTATAGGTGCTCATTAAGGCGAGAATAACGAATGATGACATAATAAATTATAACATGTGATAGAGAGAATAGGGCATCTCATTACACTTTGTGGAATAAAGAATAATAATAAAAAAAACACAACAATAATATATTAATAATTGTATGTGATAAGAACATTATAAAATGATATTTATAGGTGCTCATTAAGGCAAGAATAACGAATGATGACATAATAGATTAAAACATGTGATAGAGAGAATAAGACATCTCATTACACTTTGTGGAAAAAAGAATAATAAAAACAACTCAACATGAACATGTGGTTACAAATCTTACATGCTTATAGCTTCTCTTTTTTAATGTAACTTTAATTGTAATTTGATTATTTAAATAGGGATGAGTAACTATTATATTAATTTTTAATAAATTTATTATTATATAGGTTAAAATATATTTTAAAAAATATATTAACTATATAACTTATTATTCGGGATATCATTCATACAGGTAATGTCAATACTTTCCAAAAATTATTGTATAGTGGGGACATTATATTTTAAAGTTTACAATTAGTATGTTATATGATTCTTAATCTATATGCTTTTATTTTTTGAAAAAAAAAAAATCTTAAATATATTATTTCACATCAATTTTGATTTGTTCACCTTTGAATGTACAATGATTACATTGTCTCACAAAATCTGTAATTTGTTGTACCATAGAATATTTTTTAATACCAATGTAATTAATAAAAAACAATAATTACAACACAGCGCACAATAAAAGTACTGGTGTCACTTCATTCTATATACCAACTCTACAATTAATTTAATAAAAATGTCAAGATATTTTATATACTAGCTAGTCAACATAAACTCATGCAATAATGAAAATTGATGAATCAACTCAAACGGATCGGGAAGTGCGTGATCTGTTTTTTGATATTAATAGGAGCATCTGTTGTATATTTGGTAAAAAGTAAAAAATAAATAAAAAATTGAATGTATTTGTAGAGAAACTATTCCTCTCCATCATTTCCCATAAAGTCAAAGATAATTTTTGAGCGTTGCAAATTTTTTCAAGCCCAAACCTATGCAAGTGTGAAGAGAGGCATCCAAACGGATTATGATCGCATCTAGGGTTGGAATTTCAAACAAAGTTTACACATCACGGTTGGAATTTCAAACCATGTTTACACGTCAAATTTGCGGGTCTTCGCACCCTTAAAGACATGGTGAGAAGTATGATTGCTCGTACAACTCTACCTAAGAATTTGTGGGGAGAAGCCTTAAA
>APFE030885085.1:0-15426 GCA_000404065.3 Pinus taeda
ACCTTAGACCAATACCCCTGGACCAAATACCTTGGACCAAATACCTCAAACCAATACCTTGGACCAAAACCTTGATTTTCCATCCCATACACGCTTTTCCTTATGTGAAAGTGCGTGTATACATATACGCTCCTTTTGTTCTATTAACCCTCGTGTATACACTACTTGGACAAAATGAACCAACATATACTTCTTAAATCATTTCTGGAGTCTAATCTGTAATCCATTGTTGTTAACTTGCTGTATTGTGAACTGTCATCTATGTGAGTTACCATCAAGGACAACACCTGTATCATAATGCCAACAAGAATTATATACAACTAAATGATTTATGCATCTACATGTTTTAATCATGCATCTAGAAAAAAATTGAAAAAAATGAACTCTAGACTGAAATCTAGTTCCTATGCACACTTCTCCAACAACGATGCCAAAATGTTGAGGGAAATTAATTACCTATCATTTAATTGTCAACCCGGGGGTTTCGTAAAACTTACGAAGCATGCGTGCGGAATTGAAATCTTTATCTTTCACACTTGTAGGAATTGAAATCTTAATCTACCACACTTGCGGGAATTGAAATTCAATGAAATGAAATCTACTGTAAGGGATCATGTGTGCAGTATCAAATCAGGATCCTATGAAATGAATAATCAAAACCACATGACATAATATGAAAGCAAAAACAATAATTCTTAACCTCTAGATATGAAAGCAATTAAAATCAATCTCTCTCTTTTTTTTTAACGCAGTCGGTTACTTTTTATATATTGCAAAAAAAGAAGGGGAAAGGAAGCTAGTTCCTTGTACAATCAGAGGAGGGTTGGATCAAAGTAGTGCGCAAAAGTGAGCACAGTCCCCACATGTACTTTAACAACCCTGTTTCTTATAAACTTCAAAAACTATGGGATAACTTACCAAAATTTGACTTGAAACCTAAAGCCTCATGAAGTAGCCAAACCCACACTTAACTTTGAAAAAAAGTGGACTTAACCAAAAACCCGCACTTAACTTTGGAAAAGGCAGACATAAACACAAACACATGGGAACCCAATTTCCACTTTTCCAAAGCCATGGCGTGATTTTCAAAACTTACCTTTATTAGGCTCAATCTCCACCGTAGATTTCCTCCGACAGATTTGACGGACACCACTTAACGTCGATCCTTCAACTTGCACGTCACTCCAAAACCGTCGATCCACATGCGATAGATCCAATGGCTGACGGGGGTTTCAGGTGGGCAAATCGCATGGACAATACCTGCCTGATAAAACTGTATTCTCACCCCACCTACTTGCTACGTGTCCAACTATGAGTGGAATCAGGGGGTTCCCTCTTGAAACCACTTACCACTTAATCACCTCCCGAAAAACCATTCCTGCTTAATCCCGCCTTGTCTCTTTGACTAAGTCTCCAACAAGTTAGTGCCCAATGACCCTTGATCTGCCACCATCGATTTCCTCTCTTGAAACTACTGATGTCATTCCTCATTTGTTGATCTCTGGATCCAACAGTTCTTGTGCAATGGTTCTTCATCTGTCTCCTCACTTTATCTCTGCGGCAATTCTTTATTATTTTGTGGGTTTTGTTCCTAATGTAATGGTCTCCGTTGAGGAGAGACTTGCTGCTGTTGGAAGCCATACTATCTCGGGTCGCCTGGGAGCTTGTGCAGGTGAACGTGGAGACCTGACTATTTCTTGAATTGCCGCCACAATCTACGCGATCGTGGATGACATGACTAATGCCGTCTTCGCTCAGGAGAGGAGGACAATTGAAATCTTGTTTCATCATATAGTGCAGCTTTTTGGGACTATGAGTGTCGTGTGCTCTAAGCAAGGATGAATACAGTTGAGAACCTCTACTGACATAAATCCTCTGTTTTCCTCATGCTATCTCCATCTTGAGTTGATGTTTTGATTCTTATTTTTTATTTTTTTCCCCCTGTTAAATTTCTTGTGATGTTCTTTGGATCTATATCTTATTTCTCGATCCTCATACTGGGTGAGGGGGTCATGGTATACTTTCTTCATAAACTTCATTATTCTCTTTGACAACCCCAACTAGTTTGTCAATTGCTTTGTTGGCATGGCTATCAACGTCCTTATTTTGGTTTCTTAGGACATGCTTTACGGTTACTTTTCCTAGACTTTCAAAACTTGTTTTGATCCTTTGATAGATTTTGTTGATGGCTATGCTTTTGAAGTCCCTTTTGGCATCCAATGCGGCTATTATGATAGCCGAGTCTCCTATTATTATGGGGTCCTTGATTGCATTTTTGTTTAAAAGCCTTGTGCCTAGGAGAAGGCTATATAATTCAGCCCTGTTGTTTGTCATTTATCCAAGGCTCCATTCATAGTTTATTATTTTTTGTCCATTTGGATCTAATATAACTCCTCCTGCCTCTGCTTTACCTGGGTTATTTTTTACAACTCCATAAAAAAAGAGAATGTGTTTCTTCTGTTCTTTTATCCATTTTGCAAATTCTTTGTCCTCCAATCTTAATTTCCAATTCTTGTTTATGTGGAATTCTTTATTTTTAGCTATAGCTGCTGCTTTTGCTTTGTTTTCTAACATTGCTTTACTGTACTAGTCTTTCTCTTCTTGTTGTAAATTGTTCTGGTCCATTTTTGAGATTCCATTTGTACTTATTATCTCTGCAACTTGGCTCCAAGTTTTTGCTAGGATCTTGCCTCGATTTGGCTTTTGTTCTTTGAAAATTCATTTGTTTCGGGTTAACCAAATTTTCCAATATAGGATTGAAGGGAGACATTTCAATATCCTATTTATTGTTTCCTTTTTTCTTTGTATATGGGTAGCTTTTATCCCATTTTTTATGAAGAGTTGTCAATTGAATTGTTGGATTTATGTTCATTTTCAAAGGACTTGTTGCCTGTTTCCAACACTCTCTCGCCACCATACAGTTAATGAAGAGGTGTTGGATTGTTTCTTCCTCATTTTGACACGACACATTTTGAGGGCCCTTGTATTCCTTTTTTTTTAAATTTTTAGAGGTAAGAATTTAATTTTGGGCAGACTCTCTGAATTCCAAGTTACCTTCCAAAGACTCCAGTCATTTTGATTGTGAAGTTTTTGGAGGAGGTTGTACCCCGATTTCATTTTGTAATCCCCTCCATTGGGTCCCAAACAAAGTCATCCTGCTCTTCTATGTTGATGGGCGCGACCCTTGTCAGATGGAATTTTAAAATTTCCCATTGACTTTTTAGTCTTGGTGGTGTAGCCAACTTTTTCCATCTTACCCAGTTATTATGATCCCAATCCGAAATAGAATAAAGAGTCTTAAAACTTTGCTCTTCCATCCATCTCCGAAGTCCCCTTAAATTTTGTTGCTAATTTAAGGTGTTTTTCCCCATTATTCTATCCTCCTAGATAGAAATTGTTTTTCCATTCATTGTATTTTGGATATTTGATCTCTAATAAGAGGAATTATCCTTTTAACCAATTTCCAAATTTTGGTGGATGACCTGTCTGGAATAGTATCAGTGAGCATCTTTGTTCTATGACAATTTAAGTATTTCATTGTTAGTACCTTTTCCCACTAGTGACCATTCCCATTTATCATTCTCGAGATAATTTTTGTCCCTAGAGCAATGTTCATTGATCCTGGTAGGCGTATTGCTATACCTCCTTTTTCATAGGGAAGAGTAATTTGCTCCCATTTAACAAGGCTGACTTTTTTATTATCTTGTTTTCCTCCTTGCTAGAGGAAGCTTCTAATTATCAATTCCATTTTCTTGTGGGTGCTTGTTGGATCCATAATGATTGCATATTGATATATAGGCAAGGCCGAGAGAAATGATTTAATCAGTGTCACTCTTCTTGCCAGGTTGAGCCACATCACTCCCCAATTCTGAATTTTTTCCCTCATTCTCTCCACTTGCCTATTCCAGACTTCTGATTTTACCACTTCCTTTGCTAAGGACAACCCAAGATAAGTGAAGTAGCTCCAATTTATTTGTAGAGGTATTTCCAGTATTTGTGAGATACATTGCATTGTTTTTTTTTGGGTATTCCAACAATAAATTATGCATTTGGAGTTGTATAAAATTTTTTCTTGAGGGTAGGATAAATTCATCCAATACTTTTTTGAATCATTTTGCTGTGTTGCAAGATGCCCCGCCTATGAGAAGAATATCATCTGCAAAGAGAGAGTGGTTTATATCTTTGACTCCTCTTGATATTTAGATCCCTGTTATTTTTTTCTCTTTTCTCTGGTTTTCTAGCATAACATTTAGCGATTCAGCCATGATAATGTACAAGAATTGAGAAAGCGGACAACCTTGCCTCAACCCTCTTGTGCTTTGGAAAAATTTACTGGGCCGACCATTGATTAAAGGAGCTATCCAAGGATTTGATATACATGCCTGGATAATCTCTATGAAATTTGTTGACAAGCCAAACCTTTTGAGAGCTGCTGCAAGAAAGTTATGGTTAACTCTATCAAAAGCATTAGCCATATCTAACTTAACAACCATTCCTCTCTCCTTTCTTTGGATACTACTGTGGATAGCCCCTGTACAATTATTACATTGTCTGTGATTTGCCTCTTGGGGACAAATCCTCCTTGGTTTTCTGAGATTATTTTCGGAAGTAATTTTTTCATTATGTTTGCTAGGATTTTGGTAAGTATCTTATAAGACGAGTTGCAAAGGGAGATTGGCCTATATCTGTTAAAAGTTGTAGGATTGGGTTCTTTGGGAATGAGGGCTAGGAAGGAGGATTTTGTATTTCCTCCAATCTTTTTTTTTTTGGAAAGCATTTTTGAGCATTCTCATTAGATCTTTTTTGATAATTTCCCAGTGTTGTATGTAAAAGACCATCGTAAACCCATCTGGACCTGGTGCCTTGTCAAGGTGGAGATTCCACACAGCTTCTCTGACTTCTTCCTCAGTAATTTCTTTGTCTAATTCCCTATTTTTCTGGTCGCTTATTTTTTTTTTATATGCTGCAAAATTTCTTCATTAGCTGCCTGCTGGTCACTTGTTGAGAAGAGTTCTTTAAAGTGTTTATGGGCTGCGTTTTTTTACTGCTTCAACTCCTTTATTTCTTGACCATTTACTTGAATCTATTAAATCTAATTTTTTGACCTCCTTATTTTCATTGTATTATGAAATAAGGCTGTATTTTCATCTCCGGATTTTAGCCAAAGGCATCTTGATTTCAGTTTGCTTTCCTCTTCTTCTTGCTTATTTTGCTTATATATTTCCAGATATATTTCCTTTTCTTGTATATGATCTTGCTTACTTTCTTCTTTGTTCTCTTTTTCCTTACAAAGGTTATCCATTTTTTTTTGCAATTCAATTTTCCTAGCTTTGTCCCGGAGATCATTTTATCTTGTCCAATTTTTTAAGTGCATCTTAGGTTCTTTAGCTTAGTTTCCCAAACATACTGGGGAGATTCTGTGACACTTTGTTTGCAGTCGTCCTTTATTTGTTTGTCAAAATCTTCATTTCTGTCCCAAATTGAATTATATCTGAAGGGAAGGGGTGCTTGATTTTCTAGCTTTCCCAAGGTTAGCATCACCGGCTTGTGATCTGAGGCTGAGTTGTGAACAATTTTAATTTTCACAGGAGTGTAAGTAGCTGCTATGCTTTCATGAATAAGAATTCTGTCCAACCTTTCTTTTATGTTGTTTTTTCCAATTCTTTTGTTGTTCCAAGTGTATTTTCCATTGCTTGGCGGAATATCTATTAATTTGTGTTCTTCTATTATTCCTTCAAGAGATTCTCTTGACGGATCGTTGTGGAAGATTCCACCAAATTTTTCTTTTGTATTCCTTATTAGTTTTAAGTCTCCTCCCAGGATTAAGTGCCCACTTTGCCTCTCTGATATTTCTTCTTTAACTGATTTCCAACATTGTTCTTTCTCTCTATAGTGATTTGGAGAATACACATTTATAATGCTATACTGTTCTTTTGTATTAAGATTCCTCAACTCTGTTTGAATCCAGTGTTTGCTGATTTTTTGGGTCATTAATTCCCATTTTCTTTTATCCCAAATGGTGTTGATTCCTCCTGATGCTCCTGTGGCTTCTAATGTTACTTCTTCATAATTTTTTAGTTTTTTAATCATTTTTTGATTTTCTTGCTTGTTTAGTTTGGTCTCTTGGATCATATATATGTCTGGTTGTTCCTTGGCTAAAATGTCTCTAGCTGCATTGACTTTAAAGGAGGTGCCAAGGCCACGACAATTCCAAGAGAACACTATCATTATTTACTGTTGTGTTGGTGTGGTCCTCCCTTTCCTCTTTGCTGAGTTTTTTCATGACTTCCTGTTTGTTTCCCAAGGAATGAATCCATTGGTTATTGTGTTCCTAAGGCCATTTCTTTAGCTGCTGCCTCATCTTTGATTTATTTATTGGATTTCCTTCCCACTTTTTTTGGCTGATCCCAGGCTTGGGGGATTTCTTTGGCTTTGTTTCTAGTTAGAATGCAGTCCACTAAGGGAGGAGGTGGGGAGGATATAGGGTTGGGGGTGGATATGAGAGCTAAAGAGTTAGGATTTGAGGGAGGGGATCTGGGAGAGGGTGGATCAAAGGAGTCTTCTAATGGCTCAAAAGGATTCGAAGCTGTATGATCAGGAGGAGTAACCTTCGCTGGAGGCTGAGAGGTTGTTTCATTTGCTTCTTGGGACTGATACATATTTGATGCTGTCTACTTATTGGTAGGTTTCTTTCTTTTCACTTGTTCCCATGTAGGTTCTTTCTCATCTACATTTTCATGCTCTATTTTTTTATGACACCTATTTGCAAAATGACCATACTCATGACATACCTTGCATTTAAATGGTATTTTCTCATAGTCTAGTTTCTGAATGTGTGTCCCCTGGTCAATCTTGATCTTTATTTCCTCTAGGAGGCCTTTTCCGAGATCTACTTCCACACATATTCTAGCGCACACTTGCATGTTGTCTTTTGGCTCACATTTGTCAATATATTTGCCCACCGCTTTTCCTATAGTGTTTATAGATTTGTCTCCCCAACAATGAAGAGGAAGATGCGGGAGCTTGACTCACACAGGCACTGTTTTTGGGACATCCATCTTTGGATCAAAGTCTGGCATCCACCTGTTCAGGTATAAACATCTGGAGTCCATGAAGTAAGGTTCATTTCTAAATATTAGATCTCTGTCCTCCTTTGTTTCAAAGAGAAAGGTGTAGTATCCCCTTCCACAGAATTGTATTGCTATCTTCCCCTGTGTGGTTGCATTCCAGTTCCTTTCCACCCATTTTTGCACTAATTTGGATGAAGGCCATAGCCCTGTGAACTGTCCAACAAGTTTGTGTTCTGCCAGAGAGATGGCTGCTCTTCTTGGAAGTGCTGGAGGGAGAGAAATCTTTGGGATACTTTCAATTTCCTTTGCAAATTTTTTAACTGATGGCCTGTGCCCTGGAGCTCCATTCTCTGTGATCATAGATGTGAAGGATTTTGTGTTTTCTTCATTCCCTGGCTGCGTGGAAGAGTGAGGATCTCTCTCCTCAGAGGGCTGCATGTTCTAGTTGGCCTCAGTAACAGGAGGTTGCCGAGGGATGGATCTGCAGTGGCAGCGACAGCTAGGTCAGCAGTAGGCTAAAAAAAATAAATTAGAAATAAAACAATTGCTCTTAACCTCTAGATATGAAAGCAAATAAAAGTAACTTCTCTTAACCTCTAGATATGAAAGCAAATAAAATCAATCACTCTTAACCTATCACACAGGAAAATATATGAAAGAAAATAAAAACAATCACTCTTAACCTCTCACAAAGGAAAAGATTTGAAAGAAATAAATCTTAATCTATGAAAGCAATAAATCATGATCTATGAAAAACAATAAATCTCACACATTATAGGTGGCCAATCCAAAAGCATGATGGATGAAAAGTTGAGAGGCTTCAAATACAAGCATAACCAAATCAAAGTGAACATCACTCATGAGCATGGTGCCAAATCCAAATTCTATATTCAAAACATGAGCATTTCCCAAACTTTACACATGCCTTTGAAAGGAGGAGGCTCTCCTATTTATACAAAAACATAAGAAGTTACCTCATTAATGGAGGTCCATTGTTCTCTCCCTAGATCCCTAGAAAATCTCATAGAGAAACAACTCAAATAGGTAATGATGAGACACATATCCTCTTTGACCTTTATCCAAATCTTCTTCCATATCTTGAAGGGAATTCGAATTTGAGCATTGGAGGCCACATAAGGGTGCCTTGGAAGCTTCCAAATGACCTACACATGTCATGAAACTCAAGCCACTTTTAAATCTTAGAAAGTATATGTCGTTTTTCTAAGTTTTAACCATTTAATTCACTTATAATACTAGAAATCATTAACTTTTGGAAAACAAAAATGGAACCCATATAATTATAAAAATGGAGGCTAATGAAAGGTTATATGGTCATGGAGTTGCAATATGTGAGTGAAATGGTGGCGATAAAGGTGAAAGTGGATGATATTTTGAATACATTTTGGAGACTCTACACATAGCTTTTGTTATTTAGTTTTTGGTGAAGCTAAAACATGCACTTTATCAATTTTGTCTTGTTCTTATAATCCAAACACAGGAAAAATATTGTGCAACAAAGCATACGATGTAAAAGGTAGTGGTGTAAAGTTGGATCTAAATATTTTATCTGAGGTAAATAATTGTAACAAATTCTGAAAGCTTCTGGAAGAGCAGGCTGCCAAAATTTCTCTCTTTTTCCCGATTTTCTAGAACCAACACAAGTGCAAAGGGAAGCAACTTGTAGGTGATCAACGCAGGCCACATTGGAGAAACCTGTAGGTGAACGTTGTCCAACAAGAGGCCAGGGAGCGTTGGTCCTAAAATTGGCTCAGATGATGCAGTTTCAGGAAGAAACTCTGGGGAATGAAGAGGCATGCCTAGAGCTTTGTGTAAGATGATGACAAGGGTGAATGGAATGTTGATTAATCCCATTAGGAGGCCCATTGATTAGATGTGACAAAATTTCCATAATAGATTCCCCCCTAAAGTGCAAAGTCAGAAATGATGACTGATGATTGAAGTGCTTTACCTCGTGACAAGTCAGGATCAAGAACAACCAACGAGCTTCATCTATTACAATACATTTTCATCATGAAATCTTTGTTTCTAAGGGAGACATACACGTACTCAGCACATAAGCTAACATAACATGTACAATAATCAAAAGATGTGTCCATAGATGACAACTGGTGGACCCATGACTGGATGATTGTCTGTATGATCATGGCCATCATACATTGTGATCTCTGTATAACTCCTGAAATTGTAGTTTGAATGGATGAAACTAGATCTGGGGTCTTCTATCTCCTTCACATGACCAACCAACGTACGAGTCTAACCATGTGAATCAATGAGCTGAAGTCAAACATCGTATACACCATTTGATTACCGATCGATGATGTAAGCCGTTAACAGATGCGAGAGAAACCAGAGATGATGTTAATGGCCCTCAAGGTACTACAATACAATCCGTATGGTGTGAGTAAATGAGTTGATGTCAAAAACCACACAGAATCTTTTGGTCGAAGGCCATTGATGTAAACCTATCGCCAAGAGCGAGGAAACTTTCCATTAATGTATTCAGGTACCAAGGTACTAATGGGTGTTTCTAAGTCAACTTTCCGGATAATGTGCTAATGTTAACAGGAAGTGACTCGTCACAGGATGGTATTGATGTATCTCCCCCTCCTCCAGACTTAGGTGCTAAAAGAGTCAATTCAACGCTATTAGTATGTGAGTGAGTATAAGGAGAAATCCGATCGAACCCAAAGGTATGGATTCAATGTGTTCAACTTGCGAGTATGTTCATGGGCTAGAACTGCTATCTATCATGCTTGAGACAAAATGATCATAATCATGTTGATACAAAACTAGATCAAGAAAGGAAGACATGGAATGAAGGCTTAAGAGTCTTGTAACGGATATGAAATGAATGACTTCTCTTGAGAACAACGATGATACTGAAATGTAGTTGGCAGCATTGACCCAAAACTGAAATGGAGGCTTTGAAAATGGTATGATAACCAAAATACAATTAGATTACCCAACCCAACAACCACATAGATGAAGTGGAAGAGTGTCATGTTCAAGAGCGACTCGCTACCATTAGCAAATGGTATACCCTGTTTTCCCAGTTTCCCCAACCATACTCGTGAGTATCTCTTTATTTTTTAACAAGCTTGAGGAGGATAACATATTCTTGATCTGTAAGTTCACCCTTTGGATGAATCCCTCTGAGTATATTTAATGAATCCTAAGAAGGATAGGTTCTTCCTTGTCATGCTCGACAAGTCCATCATTGTTTGATTTTTTAACGAGTCCAACGAAGGTAAAACTTGACATCTTTTTCATGTTTAGAGAGTTTTAAAAAGAGGTGAAAAAGAAAAATCCAAATGTCCCTTTTCATAGACAGTCTCTCAAGTCTGAAAAGGTAGAAAAAAATACACAAGAGAACCTCTTAGCCATGTTTAACTAAGGTATTCCTTTTTTGTATAGTCTATCTCAGTCTGGAAAAGGGTTAAACTTATACTGAGTATATATCTTTTCATTTACTTTTACGAGTTCAAAAAGACAGGTGCTCGACGATCTTTTCATATTTTGGGAGTCTAAAAAGAGCTAAAAGAGGACTCCTCCTGGAGGAACGTGTGGTATCAAGGGTAGAAATTGGTTCCGGTCATGATGGAACTTCTCAAAACACACAAAGGGAAAGAGGCTGGCTAATAAGACCACTCATCACAATGATTCCTCAGGAAAGGGTAAAACAACCAAGTGAAAGCGTATGATCGACCAAGAAGATGGTGACAATGGGATGAGAAAACCAAGGCTCATATTGCTAAACATGATGATAAAAATGGAAATCACGAGAGATAGGATGAGAATGGTTTCATTTTTATAGAACCTTGAAACATGGGAAACTATGCTTGAGAATACCACAAGATGGTTTCATTTTTTCAGAAGCTTGAAACATGAGAAAAAAATATGCTTGCAAGTTGTTTCATTTTTACACAAGATTGAAATAGAAAAAAACTATGCTTGAAATAATTTTGCATGCCCCCATCATAATGACTCAATTTGAGGTACATGCCCCCCAAGCTTCATTTCATGCACCTAAGTAGACTACTGGGTACTAACAGGTGGATGGAATGAAGGTTCATTTATGAGATCAAGTGAAAGACTCAACTGGGAATATAGGAGATCTAATCAAAGAATCTAATTGAAAGGGGATCTGCTTGATTTTTTAACAAGCTTGACACAAGAAAAGAACTTTTCTCATAGGAAACTATTTCATTTTTTAACGAGATTGACATAGTAAAATAACTATCCTCATCATCTTGTTTCATTTTTTAATGAGCTTGACACAAGAAAAAGAACTCTACTCTAGGAACCTATTTCATTTTTTAAATAGTAAAATAACTGACTTCGTAAGAACCTATTTCATTTTTTAACTAGGTTAACATAGTAAAAGAAATATCCTCATAAGAGCTTGTTTCATTTTGTAATGAGCTTGACATAATAAAAAAAAGGAACTTTGCTCTAATCTTGATCATGGCCTTCGAGAGACCATGGCTTCCAAGAGGTTATCATTAGATGGGAGAACAACGCTCTAGAAGGGATATATATCAAGGGATCCAATGGAAATATCATCCCCCAATTCCCCCATTAAATTATTCACCATATCACCTACCGGATCTAGGTCGAAAGAAGTTGAGAAGATAGTGAAAGGCTCATCTACAACAATAGGTATGTGAATGGGATAAGTTGCCACATAATTAACCTATGGTAGGGAAGATACCACTTGCACATTTATAAAACTTAGGGAAGTAGGATGATTGGTAGTCAAATTAGGACCAAAAAATGAAAGATGATTGATAATTACAATCCTTCCATCGTGCGGGAAGCACATCACTCGAAAGAGTGTGGAAACAACAATGTTCACAGCATAAACATAGTATCCCTCTAGGTGAAAATTGAAGCCCAAAGGGCCCATGGAAACCATAACATCAATACATACAATTTTTCCTCCCAAGGTAATAACAAACTGAGGAAGGATCCCTAAGGGTTTACTAGTTCTTTTTTTAAAATCTAATGGATTCAAAGCAACAGACACAAGCTGCGGGGAACCTAAATCTTGCCAAGCAATGGAGGATAAAATACTAACAAAATCTCTCTCATCTATAACAATGTGATGGATATTATTATGATAAGCCTTTATCATGATCTTAAAAGGTATGTAAGAAGGGAGACAAGATTCTCTTAATTGACTCCAATCAAAGCCAATGGCCTGTTTCCTTGGAGGGGGTTTTGCGGGAATGGGAGAAATGGCCCCTTGTCTGGTAGAATAAAAAGAAACAAGAAGAACACGAGCCATACAAAGTTTACTCTCTACGGGAAATGTACAATTAACTAAAGGTGGAATCAAGTCAACCATTTTATCAACTAATGGTTGGTAGGGAACGAAATCATGGGATTCACATTCAGAGAGAGTGAGATTGATTGGATTCAAATTATGATAAATCACTTCATCAACTAGTGGAGGATTTGGAGAAAGCTTCTGGTAACCATATGGAAGCCATGGTTGAGAAACTGTAAGGTTTTCCAACACTTTTGAGGCTTCATCCATATAAGGACAAAGGTGAATAAGATGATTCTCTTTACATAACTTACATGGGAATTTGACTTTATCTTTTTTCCCATGGATTTTACTATCTCTAGTTGAGGGTTTGTTACCAGGATGATCTCCAGAAGATGATGACAAGGTCGATGTGAGAATGTGGACCACACTTCTAATACCTTGGGAATACGAGGACAATCTCTAAGAAGGTGGTCACCCTTACATAACATGCAAGGGAATTTAACTTCATGTGGCTGATTGGAATATTTGTCCATACTAGTTGCGTCTGTAGCAATGGTTGCTTGGTTTCCCCCTTGCTTATTTTGCTTCTTCTTCTTCGTCCTTTTCTTCTTCTTCTTAGCTTCTTGGTTACTAGAATCAAGACTTTCACCAGGCGAAGAGGAAGAAAGGGATGAAGAAACAATAGGTGAAGAAGGCAAAGGGTTACCTTTAGGATTAATATGTGGTTGATGTTGTTCAGGTGGAGGAGAACTCACTTGAGAAGATTTTTGGACATTCAGAACCATAGGTGCCGAAAATAACTAAACTGGGAAACCAATGGTAAATAAGGGAAGGGACAACGTTACCGTACAAAGAAAACCAAAATTTACAAAAGAATTAAAAGGACGAGGATTACCATAAGAGGGGTTCCCTTGATTGGTAGACTCTGGAACTGTTGCCATTAATCTCAACCTAAGATCCATTAAGGAGTTGTTCCATGTGGAGGATGTTGTTCTGCGGTCAATTAATCGATTTTACAAATTAAAGACACAAACAAAAAAAAGGGGTAACTAGGCATAAAGGTTCACCAAGCAACCCTGAAATGCAATATATACCTTGGAAAACCAAGGACTTAACGTACATGCAGACAATCTACCCGAATGTTGTGTTCGATGTATCACGATATATAAGGAAACTGACTCAGTTACCTATGGATGGATAAGAACCTATATGGGATTAAAAAATATACTCAATGATACCTGAGAGTGCAGTCTATAGTAGTGCTATCTAATGCATAAGTGTTCGATGAGAGCTTTCCCGTATACTTTTCATGCATGAAGCACCATCCAATATACCCAAAGGTACGCAAAGTATGATCCTATACACTTACGTACATGGAATGAGATTTCACCCGTGGGATGAAACGTTGACAAAGACTGACAACTCCTACTTTTAATGATGCTAAAACACGTGTTTAGCCTAGACCTATAAATGTTTGTGTTATAAGTTCTCCTTAGGTTAATTAAGGTGAATTTTAGAGTTTATCTTGAATTAGATTTTGCTTAAAGGCTAAAAATTCGATCTCACCTAAACACACCTATGATGCAACTAATATGAGAAAAATAACTCTTTTCAATTTCAATGAAAGCTATCTAGTGTAGGGAAGAGGGGCAAATAATGATGCAACAATCAAATATGTAGCAAACAAGAGCTTCCTAACTAGATCTTTCAATTTCACTATTCCAATTCAATTCAAAGCATTAAAAGGTGCCAAACCTTGCAATGTAATCTATGCATGATTGCCTTGAAGACTATGCAAATATAATCTACACACAATTTCCTTCCCTGTTATGAAAATGAGAATTCCAATTGTGAAAATGTCATCTATGCAAGAAAATTATTCAAAACAAACAAAAGAGGATTCCAATCAAATCAAAATTAATATGAGATTTCATGAACAAATAAATCAAACTGAAATTGGGTGAAATTTTCAAAAATCAAAAGAGATGACACTCAAAGGTGATTAACTCTCATACACAATTCAACGTGATTGACATGGATTTTTTTTTTGTTGCAAAAATGAAAGAAAAAACAAGCAATTTCACACTTGGGAATTCCAATTTTCACACACAAAACCCTAGATGTAAATGCAAAAAGATTTTTATTTTCAAACCACTTAATTTTGGAAAATGAGGAAAATTAAGATGCAAAAGTTTAATCACCGATTCAAATGCAGTTTTCAAAATGAGGATTAGAACAATGATCCATCCAAGTAGTCAATGACCAAACGAAATTAGTTTTCAAGCGACCAAATGATAAGAACAAATAAAAATCAATACCAAGTCTTACCAAAGGAAATCAAACACAAATGTAAACAAAATGGAGGATTTAGAGAGACCACAAGGCACTCAAGACTCAAGGAAGGTCAACTAGAAGTAGGCTGATCAAAGAGACACTAAAAACAAGGGAAACTTTTGTGCAAAAACACAGGTAAATATTGGTGTAGAAGAGGCACCAATACTTTGCAACGCTGGTACAAAGTGGGCCCAGTTGAGGTGCAACTCTCTGTCAAAGGCACTAGGGGAGCGTTGGTCTAGGGATAGAGGATTCTGACACAAATTTTTTAGAAGAGACTCATTGAAATCACTTCCTAGGTATGTTCTTGGCTGGGTAAAGTAGAAAAGGTCTATCAAATAGGTAATCAAACATAATGGAAAAAGGAAACACCAAGGGAATACACCGATCCCCAGTGGAGTCACCAATTTTTTATGCAATATTTATGATTGTGAACAAAATTATCTCCCCTAGGTTTGGTGACTAACCTAGAGAAATAGAGAGGCAAGGAACCCAATGCTTTCCTTAAAGTAAATAGATGATGGAATGATGCTTATCTGTAATCAGTCGCAAGATTTTCTCCTTTAGCTTGAATGCTCCAATTCTAGCTCCGATTGCTAAAATTAGAATCTGCAGAGTTAGATAACACAAGGCAAGAAACTACAAGATCTATGAAGTATCATATAAATACTCTATTCAATAGATCAACATGGTACTGAATACATGAAATAACAACATCACATATAGGAA
>APFE030885088.1:14033-37556 GCA_000404065.3 Pinus taeda
AGCCAACATAACAATAATAATGTAAGGGCACAATAATAACAATAGCGGGCTTCTATGGGGCACAATAATTACACTATCGAGACTACGTGGGTACAACAATATAATAAGGGGATTGTACTAATAACAATAAGGGGTTACACTAGTAGTATACAAACCTAACATTTCCATTGAAATCATAGACTTATCATAAATTGTTTTTGGCTTAAGCCTTACTATCATTACTTGGACTATGGTTGAGGTTCATGAGAAAATAAAAATATATATATATGTGTGATAGGAATGTAGACTCATCAACACATTTAGGAAATGGAAGCCTAATTATGGATATATATGGGATATATCCATTATTATATACATCATAATCTTCCAATGGTTGTCCTTTGGAGCAGACCAGTGGTCACCGTAGCAATGAATTTCTCTTTCCTATTGTGGACATCCCTTCACTCCATTTACCTAGTATGGATACCTCCAAATCTACGTCCTTACCATTTTAATTGTTTTATTTATTTTTAATCATTTTTATGATTTTCATGGAACATTTAACATTAAACAATTCTTTGTGCAACTAGAAATGATTACTTCCACTTGACCACTTATCTACATTTTTTGAATTGCAAATTCCATAGTAGTATTCTTAGACGATTGTTAACATAAAGATATGCAAGAACTCATGCTCTAAAATTTTTATACACAACATATATATGCTTGTGGTACATTATTTGGCACAAGAATGTGATATTCATGTGTTTTTTGTTAATAGGTGACCAACATTGAAACAAGTTTAGTTGCTAGATGTTTGAGAGTATATCCTCATGCTCATGATTATCACGTAAATTCTATTTCAAACAATAGGTACAATGAGTCCATTCTCCTTTTAAATCTTGAGCATGTTTGAAGATAAATATACCTTTTCAATTTTAAAGATATAGGGGCATATACTTTCCAATTATTGCCCTAGTTATTACATATTTCTAGACTCTCCCTCTACAAAAAAAAAAAAATTCAGGGTCTAGTGTTTTCATTAGAGGAAGTAAAACTCATTTATATCATATTTTTCCATGGCGTTTCATTGGAAATTAAAAGGACCAAGTGATCAATTATTTTTTTAGTTCCGTGTAAATTTTAAGCAAATTTCTTGTTTAAAATTACAAGGAACACTATAAGACATGCAAGAACGAGAATCATGATTATGTAGTTATTTTAGACCATGCTTTCAATGGCATCGAAGAGCTTTGTAAGAACATTTAAAAAATGCTTGATATCTTTGTCGAGGATGAACCTTCTAAAAAATTTCTTGCTAGTAAAGGTGCTTTGATTAGATTTGTTTGCCTCATAATTGCACATTAAATAGTTGGATATTTCTAACCTATCATAATATAAATAGGCTCCTCAACATATTCAACCCTAATTGTCTGAAATATCTTATTAAAAGGAATTATTTTTGTGAGGAAACTAACATGTTTGATTTTTATCCATAAAGGTATGAATTTGGAATACAAAACTATTGGAAAAGGAAGTGGATGTTGATTAAGCAACTCATGCATTGTTGGGAACCATTAGTGATCACTTTGGCTCTCTTAATTCTGAAAGGTGGGTTAAACATTGTCTCTATGTAGCTTCACGCTTATATGATAACCAACTCATGCATTGTTGGGAACCATTAGTGATCACTTTGGCTCTCTTAATTCTGAAAGGTGGGTTAAACATTGTCTCTATGTAGCTTCATGCTTATATGATAAAGTGATTTTTATACATGAGAAAAAAATTGGGATTGAGTTTGGTTCTAGAGAAATGCAAATCTTGAGAATTTGAAAGTTGTGATGACCTTGCAAGGTCATACTGCACATGTGGTAATTTATGTTAACATATTTTGACTTCTTTAAATATTCAAAATATTTGAGTATGGTTTTACAATCCAAAAGTGTTAACTCGACCTTATTTTGGGTTCATCGTAAGAGGGTATATGGATGAGTGCTAGCATCCAAATATATTGGGGCTATCTTGGTTTTTGAGAAGAAAATTTCTTGCGATGTAAATGAATAAGAAAGAAGAAAATCAAGTGGGTATATTTGGTGAGATAAGTTGGGAGGCCGTGTAAATGACATAGTTCATAATAGATTCCCAAATTCCATTTGTTGGACATATCTCACATTTTTGGTGGGTATGTGGATATACCATGCAAAAAGGACATTGTGGAGTACAATGAGTTAAGGATGGAATTATTTTATTTTTTGGAGTCACAAAGGAAAAGAAAGGCCATGATACAACAAATGAATTATTATGTTAATAGGAGGTTTACTCCTTGTGGATCCCAAGTATCATGACATTTTTGGGCATGTTACATACACAGATGTATGGGTAAACATAGCATTTTCTATGATGCAATTTTTCACCCAAGTATGATAGATTATTTATTATATCTTGTCTGTTTATTTCCATTTGTTATCACAAGTTATCTAGAGCCTCAACATTTTAGCATGTAACTTAGATGGCATGCAACTTAGAATGTTTCCTTGTCCCACACTATTCTCTTTGGTGTGTTCTAGTTTGGTAGGAAATTCCCTAGTGTTCTAATTCCATCTCGTATTGTTTTAGTTGTAGTTATTTCCTTCATGAGGTTGCTCATATTTTTCTTGTCGCTCTTGTTCCCTCAACATGCTAGATGTGTGAGCTTCCCTTAGAGATCCTATTGTGAGTTGTTAAGTGATATGTATCAGTAGTTATACCATATTAGCATCAATAGACCCTTCCCTCTCCTTTTTCGATTAGTTGAAGTCGAATAAAAATATATTTGTATTTTTAATAACAAATTATAAAAAGTAGGGGCACATGCCACTAGTGTTAGAAAATGGATGGTAGAGATTTAATTTTAATCCAAAAAAGCTAATAGTGGTCAAATATGAAGCTTTGAGATATATCTCAACGTAGTTATGTAATTTTTACTTTTCACTTTAATTAAAAGCCAACATAGATCCATCTTAAGCTCTTCTATGAGGCAACCAAACTTGTCAAATTTCTTTAGATATACATTTATTTTAAAGTGAGAAACTTGAAAATTGGTTTCCACATAGAGAGATTTGGTGAGTGTGGACTCTTGGTAGGTTTTGAATTAACATGATTCTCTAATTTGATTATTATCTAGGCCATTACAATATCATGAATTAACATAGATCTATGTTGGTTATTATGTCACTAGGCATCCATATTTTTATTTAATTATTAATAACTATCAGGTAGATGATAGAGATTTAACATGCACACAATACTCTAGAATATTCTTAGTAAGATACAAATTTTACTTATGCACATTTTTTCTTCTTGATTAAGTTAATTGAATTATATTTTTTTAACATGTAGTATTGATAAGTCATAGTATTGAAAGAGTATTATAGATTAAAAAACATAGTAAAACTTTATAAATCTCCATCATTAAGAATATTGTCCCATATTTTTAAATATATTATTATATTTACTTTATATAATAATTTTTTTATAATTAATAATAATTAACATTTAAAAACTAAAATTAAAAATTAAATTAAATTAAATATGATAGATTATGAGAGATTTTTCAGCTAAATCACATAAAAATTCATTTGCCGGGTCTTTTCAACCAATAGGTGCAGGACTACACCCCCCCCATGACCACACTAGTTGGTTCGAAAAGAGGTGGGCAAATGAAAATTTTATATGATTTTACATTGAGAATCTCTAATATTTTACATGGATACAAAGCCTAATTTAATATGATAGATTGTAATAATATAAATTAAATTTTTAAACAGACAATTATGTTTTACGTTATTTATATATAATATATTATAATTAATAATAATAATATAATTAAAGATTAAATTATAATTTGTTAGATTAAATTATTAATAGGTGGTGTATGCAATTGAGTTGAGTTCGATTATGAAAGCATGAACCCACATATCCACAATAATTGAGAGGTCGGTACTCAATGGACATTAGAATAATAATTATGGTAAGGCAAGTATAAAAGTGAAGAGATAGGAAGATCGGAAGGCATTAGAGCATCTTGCATTTTTTCTTCCGCCTCATTTCAGGTATCGTTGGTCGCTTAATATTTGAACAATTGAAGTGTCGAAATGGAAGGTCAAGGAAAAACAGGATCAGGACGGAGGAGTCGAGGTAGAAATTCTGACCGTAGAAGTAGATCGGATGTGCGTTCCTTGCTACCGAGTAGTGATAATCGGTGCGAAGAAATTCGTAGTGAGAGAGAAGATATTGTAGCAGAGGGTGCATTGCCAATTGCTCCAGAGAATCAGCAGACTATAGAGGAAGCTGCTGGGATAGTGAATGACAATGACGTACAAGAAATTCAAGGAACTCTTGTTCGAGAACCAGTGGACCAGCAATCCCCTGTACCAACACATGCCTTGCCTCTTGTTTCAGAGAATCTGTTGGCAGTAGAAGGAGATATCGAGATTGGTAATGAGGAAACTGTTCAGATAACCCGTGATATTGGGACAGAAGATGTTCCAGAAGAGCCAGTGGACCAGCGGACAAACAATGATAATGATGAGACAGAGAATGATGAAACTAGAAGTGTGGATGATGAGGTAGCAGAAATACTAGGTACTGAATTTCCTCATCTCGTTGCAGAACAATCAACAGAACGGCAATATACTGAAGAATTATTACGTCGTCACGTTGAGAGAAGAAGGGAGGTACACGCTGCAGCGCAAACCGGTTGGGAAATTAGTGATGCGCTGATAGCTATAGCTGATAGTATCGGTTTACGGAATAGGCTGGGGAATCTGTATGCTTTGATACTAGAAGGTCATGAGCTGGCTGATGATGAATTATTAGTCCGTTATCAGGCTGCAAATAGAAGGACACGGGCTCTTGGCGAATTGTGGGCAGAATCTAATCGCGCGGTAAACGCTCTGATTGAGCGCGCTCAAAATGAGCGACGCAGGTTTGAGCGACTCAGAAGAGAAAAAGCATTGCTTACCATAAGCATTTCTGAGCACCATATAAATAATAATAATACTATCACTTCATCCTGTCCAATTTGCACATTCGATTTTAAATGGGAGGAAGAGGCATCTCAAGTTCAGTGCGGCCACCTTTACCATCGCCCCTGCATTTCAGAATGGCTGGATTATAACAATACCTGTCCAGTCTGCCGATTCCAAATGTAGATAGTCGTCGTGAGTGAACCTAATAGAAATATATATTTAAATGGGATATTATGGAGCTCCACCTATTCTATATATTGTTAGGAAACAATGTTTTTTTGGCTAAATTTTCTCCTGGTTTGAATTTGAATTAGATTGGTTTGTTTTTTTTCTTCCTCGTAATAAAATAATGTTCTCAATTGAAATTGTATCATTTGAATTAATGTTTATTTTCAATGTAAGTTTGAGATTCATGTTACTTATTTTTTTTCTAGACTATGTTTTCTTTATGGTTTTAGTGTAGCTTGTTTGTAGAGAGACTAGAGATTTCTGGCCTAGGCAATAACATTCTATTACATCTTTGAAATCTTATTTATTGGTTTTATGTGATTTTATTACCATCTCTTATTAAATTGTATTTGAAATATTTATTGAAGAAAATTTCAAAACATTTCATTGTTTCATGATAAAATGTTCATTTTTACATTCTCTTGTATGTTTGTTTTCATTATGTCTATTGAATCAAATTGTTTTCAATAGGTTTGTTTTGAATATGAGAGGTTTCTAGTGTCTTATTAATTCAAGTGGAAGAGATCTTCCTTACATATCATTAGGTTATGAAGTGATACTAGACATAATTAAGCTTTGGGCCATAACTTTTTAGAAACAACCACCAAAACTAAATGATTAGTTATAAAGAATTATAAATTTCACAAATATAGTAAATCAATATTAAGTGTGATTTATGGCCTTAAATGAGCTTTTGAGGGTAAACTATGAAATGCCACAGAAATGAAATTATATGTCAATAGAGTGTGTGAGATCCAATTATTAGATAGAGTTCTTGAGAAACTACTCCTATAACATTAGAGTGAGGTAGGGGAGCTCATGAGGTCATGCTAACAAGTGTACCATCCACCTTGCAATTCAACATGGCTAGGTTTCAAGAATACCTCTCCAGTTTTCCCATTACATATCTAAATGGTGCTTGGAGGAAAATTCTTGTAGTGAGTTAATCTAATAGAAATATATATTTAAATTCCATATTATGTTATATTCATAAAAGTATGTTATAATTAATTTCGTATATATTTGGTTGAGTTGTATTTTTGCTATGTACTATGTGTCAAGTGCTAATTAATACCTTGCATTTGGGATTTTTTAAATTATGAATTTTTACATCAGTGTTTTATTTTGGTTAACTATGTACATGTCAATAGTCTATTGTGATTTATTATGACCTATATATAGTAATGTACTTGTAAAATTAACTATCTAATAATAAGACATGTGTAATAGTGATATTTTTTATTATTAGATTATAAGCATTTCCGTTATCTTAGTAAATATAGTTTTTTAGGTGCGACAATTCTATAGTTAGACAACTTAATTACTAAATATTTGAAATCAACATTACTTTATGGTTCATTATATTCTATTTAATCTAATTTTACTAGGATGCTTTAAATTATTTTCCATTATGTATCCACTCAAAGCCTAGCGATGTGGGAGTATGGTGTTATGTTACACTAGTGTAACATTATTTTTCATTTGTAAGCACACTCATAATACAATGCACTAGGAAAAAAAATTGAGAGCATCATCACTACTTGTTCACTAAAAATAATGATAATTGATTATTGTATTTTATGAAGGAGTGATAAATACTCTCTCCATAAGTAGAAATGAGGAGCCATAATTTTATTTTATGGATTGATGATTACTCTAGCCATCAAAAAAAACAACCAAACTCATAAATATGTTTATTTTCCGATTTCCTAAGACATGAATTTGAGAAGTTTGCATTTTCTTATTATAAAAATCTTTCAACATGAGATGATATCCTATGAATGTGGAGTAATAGAATCATCTTTTTTTGTTTCTTTTCTCTATTTGATTAGAACATGTATGAGGATATCTTTTGGTATTGATTTTATATGACAAATACCTTAGTGGAGTTTTGGGCTTATTTTCTCTACCTATACATATGATCTTGATCTATAATTATTCTCTTTATTATTTAATTTTGAAATTGTATCTATAGTATCTATTAATTAGGGAAATTGAATTAGGTTATTTTATAGAGTCAACTTCCCTCAACAAAGGCATGTTTGCCTCTAGACACTTCTCTTCATTGAACTCATGTCTCCTCATTTCAAAGAGTTAGGTAATATTATAGTCTATAAATCACAGTGATATTTTTAGCATACTTTTTGAAATGCATTCAAATACGGATTACAATGGAAAATAAAGACAAGAGTGATAGTGATAGTGATGTGAATGGTTTGATGCTATTTCAATGAAGATATTTAGGGGTACCAAAGAAAAATAATTTTGGTGCTAGTGTAAACATGGTGTAGAAGTCTCTGTGTTTGCACAGATTCGGTACAAGCGTAGTGATGAGGTGTGCTATCAAAGTGGACAAGTTTGGGTGCTATCCTAGGAAGTAAATTCGGTGTTATCACAGCAAAGACAGTTTGGTCCTCCCTGTTATCTTGTATGCTATCTCAAGATACAAGTTAGGTTGTTGCTTATTTGGTTGCATGATTATGGTATTGATTAGGTGCTGACATATGCTTAGTTAAATAAAATTAGTAACTTCTAATAGCTTGGTTAGTTATGTTTTGGATGGATCCTTTGATGGGACTTATCTTATCATTTACTCATCTGATTATTTACTCTTCCTAGTTTTTAGACATCTTTGTGTGTATTTCCCTAACCACATTTGTATTTTCTTCAAGGAAAGGTTAGATCCCATAATATGTTTTTGTTAGATCTACCTCTTTCATCATGGGTGAATGAACTATTTTATTTCTTTTGGGTGTATTCTTTGATGGAGGTCCAACACTATTCACACTATTGCTAGGGAAACAAGGCTTTGGTAAATTAGGATTCCCATGTTATAGTTGGTAATTAGGATGTACATCTTTTCTTAAGGCCATCAATATTTTGTAAGTAGCCATATTTTTAGGGAAAATTTAGTAGGAAGTACCTTTCTCTTTGGATTTGTTCCCATGTTCAAGGGTACCCTCTATTTTGGGAAAATTGTTTGAATGCCAATTTTGGTATTATGCATGATTATGTCGTTTGGAGTAACTTTGTTACTAGCTACAATCCATGTAGGGGTAAATAATACTTCTGAGTACTTTTGTTATCATTTCCAAAACATTATGAGTACTTTCTATTATTTTACTAATAAAAGCATATTGTAGTGAAATCAAATTCGATCATTTGAATTAGTGGTGACATAGTATTAGTATAATAAAATTAGGAAGGCTTAATAAATTGGTTAGTTCTATGGGTGCACTTTGAAGCCTTGATGGCAAACCCTTTATGTTGTAGATAGGATTCCACCACCTCACTTTAATCATCCTTTGAATCATAGTATGAAAGGGACTAAAAAATTATTTCTTTATGTGGTAGATTTCAAGTGCTTGTTGTTCTTCGACTCTAGGAGATCCTACTATTTTATCATAAAATGATACCAAAGGAAACTATGATATACTCATTATATTTTATGTGACTTAGTGGGATATAAAGCTCTTCACCTAGTATATTTCATTTTGATCTTGTTGAATGTTTTGGGTAGATTTAACTTCCCATGAAGTAGTATATTATAAGGAGCTACATATTATCTTCAAATCATTATTTTTTGTGAGGGTACATTGCGCACCATTGGAAGATCACATCAAGCACCAACAAAAATTTCTCCAACTCTTATATGATAACCTCACTTCACTTCGGCGCACTTGCAGCTAAAGAAGATTTGATGTAGGTGACTAGGTATTTATACGGCTACAACCATACAAACAAATGTCCATCAAGCAAGCTAAAAATGATAATACATTATCACCAAATAATTATGGTCCATATAAGGTGTTGTAAAATATTGGCACTATGGCATACAAATTGGAACTTCTTGCATCTTCTCGAGTGCACCTAGTTTTCCATGTTTCATGCTTAAAGAAGGTTATAGGTGACAAGTTCTCAGTTCCAACAATATTGAGAGAACTTGACAAGGAAGGACAAATCAAATTGGAACCTGGATGAGTCACACAAACAAAAAGTGGTCACCTACGAAATTGATCAATTTCAGACTATCTCATTAAGTGGAAGAACTTACATGCTGAAGATTCCACATGGGAAGATGAGAATTTTATACAGAAGCATCCAGGACTAATCAATTGTTGATGAAAACACTTTTTTAAAGGAGAGGGGCATGTTAGGTCCCTATAATAATAGTGTATTTCCTTATTATTATTTTCATTGTACCCCTTATAGTTATTGTTGTGCCCATGTTGTCCCCATATGCTTACTATTAATGTGTGCCATAGAAGCCCACTATTGTTATTTTTGTGCCCTTAGATTATTATTGTTATGTCGGCTTTGATTATATTATGACTCCTTAGACTCTTATATATAGAAAGGAGGTCTTGTCATTTTTATGATCCAAGAATTGTTCATTTGCATAATGTAAAGGAGGTTTCCCCCTCAAAGAGGGTACATTTTAGTCGTTGATCTATCTTTTTCTTATATTTTGTGAGTTTGTTGCATAACATTTATGATATTCAAACTATTTGTTTTCATTTGTAGTGTTGCTCCACTACTATGAGGTATCCACAGTATGCTTAAGGAATCACTTTAAGAGCACAGATGCTTCTTCAATTCTGGTGGGCCTCAACAATACCCCGATGAAATTGCTTGCTTCACCTCCTTACATAGGAAGCCTTTCTCTTCTTTAACCCTTTATTATCCATTTTAATATAACCGAGCATTGAAACGTATGATTCTCAATAGGCCAAAGAGGCGTCCCAACTTATTAAGTGCAGAGTAGGATTCCCCTTCAGAGAATAATAATAAATTTCGCTTTAATTGCTCCTTATAAACCAAGATAGATTGATTCATCACTCCTTTTTTTACTTAAAAAGATGTGGTGTTGATGTATCTAGATATGGGTTCTCACGTTTTTATATTAAAATTTCTCTCGAGTCCTTGATTTTTAATCAAAGAGATGCAGTGATAATGTATCTAGATATGGGTGTTGAGGTTTTCATATTGAAATTTTCTCTTTGTTTGAATTAGAATTAGATGGGTTTGTTCTTTTTTTTCCTTATAGTGAAATATTGTTGTCAATTGAAATTGGATCATCTAAATTCATGTTTCTTTTCAATGTAAGTTTGAGGTTCATGTTACTTATTTTATTTCTAGAATATGTTATTTAACACATAGTGACCTATACTTAATAAACTAAAATTAGCAAGGTTTAATAACTTGCTTAGTTTTCTTTATGTTTTTGGTGTAGCTTGTTTATAGAGAGACTAGAGATTTGTCCCCTAGGCAATAACATTATCTTGCATCTTTGAAATCTTATTTATTGGTTCTATGTGCTTGCACTACTATTTTTTCTTAAATGGTATTTGAAATATTTATTCAAGAAAGTCTTTAAACATTTCAAGGTTTCATGATAGAATGTTCATGTTTACATTCTCTTGTATGTTTGTTTTGATTAGGTCTATTGAATAAAATTGGTTTTAAATAGGTTTGTTTTGAGTATGTGAGGTTTATAGTGTATTATTAATTCAAGTGGAAGAGATATTTCTTACAAATCATTAGGTTATGAAGTGATATTGGACTTAATTAAGCTTTGGGCCATACCCTTTTAGAAACAATAACCCAAACTAAATGATTAGTTATGAACTATCAGAAATCTCACATTTATAGTAAATCAATATTAAGTTTGATTTATGGCCTTAAATGAGTTTTGTAGGGTAAACTTTGAAATGCCACAGAACTGGAATTGGAAGTCAATAGAGTGTGTGAGGTCCAATTATTGGATATAGTTCTTGAGAAATAGCTCCTATAACATTAGAGTTAAACAGGATGCATCTTAGGTCCAGTGACATGTGTACCATCTGCCTTGCAATTCAACATGGCTAGGTTTCATGAATACCTCTCCATGTGAGTTAACCTAATAGAAAGAATTATTTAAAGTGCATATTATGATATATGTATAAAAGCATATTATAATTAATTTTGTATATATTTGGTTGAGTTTTATTTTTACTATGTACTATGTGTCAAGTGCTACTTAATACGTTACATTTGGAAATCTTCAAATTATGAATTTTTACATGAGTGTTTGAACAATATAATTACATAGGTTTTCTAGGCTTTCTAGGTTTTCTAGGTTTTCTCTGTAATAGTTTGATGTTGAAGACATTAAATAATAAATGGTATGAAGAATCTAAGTAAGAGAGGGATCAATGGCCCATCTAGATGCCCTAATTGTTGTACAACAGAGGAAACAATGCTCCATGTATTCATAGACTGTCCCTTCGCCAGAAGATGTTGGGCAAAAATGTCTTCCCTAGGCAATATAGATTGGCAACCTCAGCAAAACATTGCTGAGGCATTGTATGAATGGAAAAAAAGCTTCCCTTGGAAGGAAAAAAGGAGCAGGCTTGTGAAAAGAATTTGGGACTCAATTCCACACACTCTATTATGGAGAATATGGCTATCCAGGAACAAAAAACTCTTCCAAAATAAAGAGCCCAATGTCCGAACTACATGTAGCAAAGCACACATCTTGGCTTAGGAGGCAATAGCAGTTAAGTACACAGGGAAAATTCAAGCAAAGGATTATACAGTGGAGGAAAGAGCTATCATTAGTTACATCCTGGAAAGGCTAGGGAAAAAACAGGGGAATCAAATGATAGATAGACTTCAGCACACTCAAACAAAGGATTGGGAAATCAGGCTCTCAGCTCAGGAATTTAAGAGTTGGACACAGAGCAGCAACTGCACATCACTATATTTCGACGGAGCTTCTAAATCGAACCCAGGCCAAGCAGGAGCGGGAGGAGTAATTGTGAACGAAGCAGGGGACAACATCTGCAGTTATGAATGGAGTCTAGGAGAAAGAACCAATAATAATGAAGAGGCATTAGCCTTACTCCAAGGACTTCTTCAACTAAAGAAGCTGGGAATTAACAGGGCCATGGTTTTTGGGGACTCTGCAATCATAATTCGATTAATGATCCACAAACAGATCTCTCCTAACTACAACCTTCAACAGCTCATAAACCGCATCAAAATCTTCCTCCAAAATTTTGAAGACATACAGTTCTACCATGTTCTTCGAATCTTAAATAAACAGGCAGACACTAGAGCGAATAACGCTTGTGGAAGAATGATGGGTGCACTAAGATGCAATGCCGTGGATAGTTTTCACCCCATTCCATGAATAAAAACCAAAAACGCAATGCCTTGCACTGCTTAGTCAAACAAGCCTGCGAAGGTAAAGGGCGCCTGATGAACAGGACGCTCTACTGCAAACTCAGTCTTGAAAAGCAGGTTCACTCGATCCCAAGCAGTAGCAATCACCTCAACGTCGGCGCTAGCAGATATGGATCAGAGATGAAGGATTTTGTTCAGGCCCGCACCCCTCTCGTGAATCAGGACTTCTCTCGTGAATCTGATCTCAGCCCGCTCCAGCCTATAAATTTGTCTCACTGCTCTCATTTCAACACTCACCATCATTCACTTGGCAACAAAGGCACTGCGAGGAAGGTTTTTTTGGAAGCGGGCGAGTCTTCTCAGAGCAACCTGAAGAAATTACTCTCATCCCGGCACGTTTCTACTCTGGTATTGTTCTTTCAATCTCTAGATCGATTTATGCTAACCAGATCCTCTGTGTTACTCAGGTCTTCTGAAGCACGGATCATTGCGGCTGCTTTCCCTCCAGCCCAACTCCCAGCTTTCTCATCTTCATTTCCTTCGCAGCGACTCCCTTCAATCTTCGTAACCTCCTCATCGGACTCTCACTGTCGCCACTCTACCTTCAACTCCCATTATCCAGACAGAACATAGTGGATATCATATGTTGTCTCTCCCCTTAATACTCTTGCCCTTCACAATAAGTCGTTTGATCCTGACATACCCCTTCATAACATTCATAAATCTTTTACCTACCGCGCTCCTACCTCCTGCAATTTCACCTACCGCACCTCCACTCCAAAAATGGCGCGCAGTGAGGATTGCCTGCAATGTGCAGACTTGCAGGCTGAATTAGAGGAGATTAGGACACAACAGACTGTCCTAGATGAGAAGCAAAAGCTCCTGGAAACAAGATTGGAAGAGCATGATCGACGTCTTGAAGAGAAGAACCAAAGACTCCAAGAACAAAACCGTCTCATGAATGACAAATACAAGGCGGAGATACAGTTGTTCATGCACAGAGCATCCTCCCTTCAAGAGCAGTTTTGGCAGCTCTCAAATCGTTGTGCACACGCGGAGGAATCCATCTCCATTCTCAAGTATATGCTGGATAAGAGAAATGTAGTTGCCACCAGCTCTTCTAGCGTTAAGCAGGAAGCAAGAGATAACCAGCCAGAAGAATCTACAGCGAGACACATCCAGCACATTATGATAGATTAAATGTATTGTAAATGTATCTTTTTGTTATTTTCATTTATAAGAAGCTACAGTAGCACAGTACTAGGCAGTAGCAAGAGTAGCAAAGCAAGGATCAAGGAGGTAGCTTTGTTTTGTAAACCCCCTGATCAGGACAACCAATGGCATATCATGTATCAGAGGAGACTAAACTCCTATAACTTTTTCAGAATCTAATATAGCAGCCGAACTTTTAAAAAATAATAATAATAATAAATGGTATGAAACCCATAATTATTATTTTATTTCATATTAGATTATAAGAATTTTTTCTATCTTTAGTAAATATAGTTTTTCAAGTGCCACAATTCAATAGTTAGACAATTTAATTGCTAAATATTTAAAACCACCATTATGGTATGGTTCATTATATCCTCTTTAATCTAATTTTTCTAGGATGCTTTAAAGTATTTTCCATTATGTATCCACTCAAAGCCTACAGTTGTGGGAGTATGGTGTTAAGCTACACTAGTGTAGCATTATTTTTCATTTGTAACCACACTCATAATATAATGCACTCTGAAAATAAGATTGAGGTCATGATCACCAATTGTTCACTAGAAATAGTGATAATTGGTTATTGTATTTTATGAACGATTGATGAATACTCTCTCCATAACGAGAAATGAGGATCTTATAAGACATTAGACAAACCATTCTTTTTTTTCTTTCTTATAACCACTGTCACCCAGTTTAGACTACTCCACTTGATGGTGTACCTGTTTTCGCTTTCACTTTGGTTCTAACTACTCCCGCATCCGATGTGGACTAATCTGTTTCAACTAATCCCCTCGTTGGTACTGCTACCACTCATATAGTATCTCACTTCAATATCTCCCTTTACCGTAAGAGAACCGAGACACAAAATACTTTACGCAGGCATACTGAGTTACAAGCATAACCCTCTCATGTGCTGAACAACAAGAGCTAAGGAAAATCTCTAAGATAATGGAAATGAGACCATCGTTCCTCATGGGACTCCTACACCAAACATTGTGAGGTCTAGTAGGGACTTCATATGTGAGAGATCCGCTTTGTTGGTGGGTCCATGTAATATCACTATATAAAGGGTACTAGGGAGAGCCTTTATACTACATGCATGGGAAATTTTGTTAAGAAATCATGGTATTGGAATTTTAGTGTAATGTGTTCTCATATAATTGTTATCTTGACTTGGTTTTAATTACTCCTCGACAATTTCTTAGAGACCTCTTTATTCTTTTGTTAACAAGTAATATTGTGCAAGAGGCAGTTTGTTAGCTTTTATTATATTTATTCCTATATCTAATTCCTAACCTTGTACATTTTCATTCTATTCTTTTGGAATGTTATCCATCTTATCATTTGTGCCTTCTAGCTTCCCCATATTTGAGTATATTTTCCTAACTACATTTGTCTTTTCTTCAAGAAAAGGTTATTGTTTATAATATCGAGTTTTCCACATTCATCCTAGCTCTACCTCTACTATCCTTATTGTATGGAGTATTTGATTTCATTTTGAATGGATTATTTGATGTAGGTCCACTACTATTCTGAGTATTGCAAAGGAAACAATGTTTTTGGTAAATTAAGCTTCATATGTAGTAATTTTTGTACCATAAATTTTTTTTTAATAGCCATAATGTTTTCGCAAAATGTCATAGGAAGTCCCTTTCTCTTTGGATTTTCTAGCATGTTCAATAGTTCTCTTGATTAAGGGAGAGTTCTTCAAAGGATGATTTTGGTCATATGGATGGTTATGCCTTTAGGAGGCACCTATAAACCTCTAACTCTTTTATGAGTACTTTTATTATGAGAGCCAAAACCTTATGAGTACATTTTATTGTTTTCATTATAAAAAATGTTGTTCTCGAATCAAATTGGATCATTTGAATTAGTGTTTCTTTTTTATGTAAGTTTGAGGTTCATGTTCTCCATTTGGTTACATGATTATGGTATTTAATAGGTGCTGACCTAGGTTTAATTAAATAAAATTAGGAAGGTTTAAAAGCTTGGTTAGTTCACTTTTCTATATATTCTTTGATGGGTACGATCATTTTTGGGAGAATTCTTTGAATGCCATTTTTTTTATGGATGATTATGCCTTTTGGAGTAAATTTGTTAGTAGCTACAATCTATGTAGGAGGAACTAATAATTTTATAAGTACTTTTGTTTTCAGATCCAAACCATATTATTACTTTCTATTTTTTTCCTAATAAAGCCATATTGTCCTGAAATCAAATTGGATCATCTGAATTACAGTAGTGACATAGGACTAGTAAAATTCAATTAGGAAGGTTTAATAAATTGGTTAGTTCTCTTTTAATGTTTGTGTGTAGCTTCCGTGTAAATATATTAGATATTTTTCCCATAGCTACTTACTTCATTACTTTTCCTTATTAGATGATATATGAAATATATATGCAAAAAATCTTCTAAACATTTTAATGTTTCATGACAAAATTATTTTTTGCATCATCTTGTATGTTTGTTTGAATTAGAATTTTTGAATTACTTTGTTTTTTAAAATGTTTGTTTTATTATGTGAATGTTTTAGTTTCCTATTAATTGAAGTGGAAGAGATCTCCCTTATGGTCCCTAGCTTGGGTTCATAGAAAAAAAAATCAGTTGCCATTGATATTTACATGTATTTGGATTATGAAGAGTCATTGTACATTATCAAGATTTGTATCAAACCCTTTCAGCAATAATGAGCCAAAATAAATGATTAGTTATAATGAATTAGAAATTTCACATTTATAGTAAACCAATATTATCTAGCATTTATGGCCTTTTATGAGGCTTGGAATGTAAATTGTGAAGTGCTACAAAATGAAAAGTAGAAGTAAATATAGCTTGTGAGGTCTAATAATTGCATCAAGTCCTTGCTATAAAGCTGCCTTAACATAAGAGTTAAATGTGATGATACATTGGATGAATGTGTAGTGATATATCTACTTTATTTGTTTCTTTTTTCTATTTTATTAGTGCATGTATGCGGATACACTTTGGTGGAAAATCACTATGAAAAATCCCCTAGTGGAGTTTTCGGCTTACCTTATATACCAATGCATGTGATCCTAATATAGGGATATTCTCCCTGTTGTTCAATTGTGAGGTGGTAGCTTTAGTATCCATTAATTATGGAAATTGACATAAGTGATGATAGGTGGGAAGTATCTATAATACTGGAGACATCAATTACATCACTATATTAATGCTCCTAGGGAGAGCCTCTATACTACATGCATGTGCACTTGCATTGATAAAGGCTAGTGTTGGAATGTTAGCATAATTGATTCTCATATATTTGTTAGTTGGGCTTTCGATATAATCATCATTGGCCAATTTTTGGATGACCCCTTTATCATTTTGTTTCCTTGTAATATCTTGTTAGAATGATTAGGGTTGTTCTCTTTTATGTTATTGTAGTTGGCCATATGGTGTTTTTATAAACAGTTCTACACCACTGTGGCTAAATAAAGGAATTATTGGTCCCATTGATTGTGAAACATTCCTCGATAAGAGGGAGGGGAACCATTATCTATGTGAATAATATATCTTGTTTTGGATGAGATATACACTATAGGCTTAGGAAGGATGATATTTGGTTATGAAAAAGACTAGAAAGTACTGTTTTATTTTGTAGAGAGGAGTCCACCACCTCATTTTAATCATCTTTTGAATCATAGTATAAATGAGACTAGCAAGTATTTATTTATGTGGTAGATTTCAAGTGCGTGATGTCCTTCGAATCTAGGAGATCCTTCCATTTTATCATCAAGTACTAAGAAAGGAAACTCTCATATACTCATTTAATTTTATGTCAGTTAGCGCGATACGAAACCCTTCACCTAGTATATTATCATTTCGTTCTTGTTGAATGTTTTGGGTAATATTTAATTTCTAATAAAGTAGTTGATTATAAGGAGGTACATATTACGTTAGGATGATTATTTTTTTTAGGAGCCATATTTTTAGGTGAAATGCCATAGGGAACACCTTTCTCAATGGATGTGTTAACATGTTTGAGCGTTCTTTCACTTATGTGAGAAATTCTTCGAAGGCCAATTTTGGTACTCTTAATAGTTATTTTTTTAGGAGTAACTTTGTTTGTGGTTACAATCCACTTCTAGAAGGATTTGTCATAAGAATTATTTGTCAAGAGTTATTTCTCATTAGCTTTTTTGGGCACCAATACTTTTATAAGTACTCATGATGTAAATATGTGTAATAATCTCTTTCTTGTTGAAGACATTAAATAAGAAATACTAAGAAAGGAATAATTTCTTTTATTTTTTTTCCTGATAAGAATTTCTATAATCTTTAGTAAATATAGTTTTTTCAAGTGTGACAACTACATGTTTAGATAATTTAATTATGAATTTCAATTATGACAACTACATGTTTAGATAATTTAATTACGAATTTCAATTATGACAACTACATGTTTAGATAATTTGGACTTCTACAACCTTTCGAATTCCAAATGAATTTTGGAATTACATATGACTTTTGGTATTACATGCCTTTTCGACTTCCATGAGTCTTTAGTTCATATATGACTCTTGGAGTTCCACTTTTTTTTCTTTACAATGAATACAATAATAAATCACCACTTCCATATCAACTTGTGATGAGCCTTGACATGCCACTATATTTTATGACAGGAACTAATAGTGACTTACGACATGGACTTTCTTTAGTGGTGACATACATGCCAACTACATCTTCATTCTTCGTGAAACTGCAATTGTTGATGCTCTCCACCCTATAAAAGGTCCCTAATCAAAAGGAGTCTTCAATTGTTTATTCTTCTCACCCGATATTCCACATGTATGCTTGCCATGATGTTTATAGAAAACTTGTATCTTCAATCACAAACAACGAGCAACTATGAACCTGAAAATCACCTATTCCACAAGGTATAAATAAATTTTTATTCATTTCTTTTCAGTACTCTTAATAGGGACGAAAGTGGATCCTAGGTGCATAGGTTCACTTTGAAAGACTTAAGGAATGAAGAGGGAATTATTTGGTGCTTCAACATCTGCTCATGCACTCAACAGAGGGAACAATTAAGGTAGGTCATATGGCACAAATTCGAAGGATGAATGGCAAGGTTTCGGGCTTCCTAAGTGTGTTGTGCACTCAACGGAGAAGGATGATGTAGGGAACACTCCTAAATTTTGAAGGATAAAGGTTTTAGGTATTCATATGGGCTTATGTGCTTAAGAGGCCCAAGATGGGGCATGGTGCAAGTCCAAAGGCTAAAGGGAAGAGCTTCATTCCTTCAGAGTGAACTCATCCACTCTAATGATCTAGAGGGTGCACGACACATTAAGAAAGGATAAAGGGTGAATCTTAAGGCCTTCAAGGTGTACTTTGACGCTCAAGGAGGGCACACTTCTTCGAGTCGATGGAGTGCACTCAAGGAAGACTTAGTCATTTTTGAAGTGTATAGATTGGAGAAAGGAAGAAGAAAGAGGCTTAAGGAGTGCACCTAGTGATAATGGAAGGTGCATGGTGCACTTTCGAACAATGTAGGGTTCCACATCAAGGCTTCAAAGTGTTCCCACAGACTCTTTTCCTTAATGAGTTCATTTTGAACCAAAAATTTATCTAAGTCTGAAATATTGAGATCAAGAACTTGGCACTGTTATTTTTTACTATTATGAGATCTACTAGACATTGATTCAAGGATAAAGAGAAGGTGCTTATTGGTTCATCACAAAGTTAGTTTTATAGGGCTGAGGATATTGGGTTTGGGCCCAACCCTAGTGTCTTAGGACCCTCTTGTGTATTTGTATCTCTGTTTAGTTCTAGTTTCTTACATTCAAGTAGAGAATAATCCATCAAAATATGTGATTGCGGCCTCTAACTCATCTCTCATGGTAGCATGAATAGAAGCATTTACAACAATAGTTCAAAAGTATTAAATTTATGATTTCTCGGAATAATATTTGTGTTAGTCATCTTATGGTCATGTGCTTGTTGTAGCTTAGGAATTTTTTTATTGATGAGATTAGAGTTTTGGAATATATTTGATAATGTTAAAATCCAACTCATCTATTCCACTAGTAGTTTCATTTTTTCAATAATAAATGGGTATATGCTGTGATGATTACAGGTTGTTTGGATTTTAGGTAAGGGAAACTTCACCACCTCCATCTTAGACTTCCTCACATTCAATTGTGAACCCCAAATTCTATCCTAAAAATTATGTTCATGAGACCATTTTCAAGGGATCATCGAGAGAATCCCTCTTAGTGCAAAATATTCCTTCAAAAGACTATGAGATTGGCTAGGAGATTTGGCCACATTCCACTCATCTAGCCAAATATCCATCCACCTTTCCATATTTTATGCTTTGTATTTGATAAACATGTACAACGCGTCAATTGGTTTCCTCTCACTGAATGGCGGTATAACACTTCCTTCCATATTGCAACAAAAATGACCCCATTTATGGCACTTTATGGATATTATCCATCATCCATCACATCATGTTTAAGAGAAAACTATAAGGTTCAAGTAGTAGAAGATCACATTGAGCATCAAGAACAAGTTCTCCAACTCATAAAGGATAACGTCACTTTGGCACAAAATAGAATGAAACAATAGGCATATCAACATCGCAAGGAAAGAAGTTTTGATCTAGTTGAATGGGTATTTCTATGACTACAAGCATACAAACAAAGGTAGCTTAAGCAAGCTAATAAGGATAATAAATCATGACCAAATTATTATGGTTCATACAAGGTATTTCAAAATATTGGTACTACTGCATAAAAATTGGACCTTTCTACATCCTCCTGACTACACCCATTTTTCTATCTTCCATGCCTAAAGAAGGCTATATGTGATAAACTTCCAATTCAAAAAATATTTCCAGAACTTGATGAGGACGGAAAAATCATATTGGAACCTGAAGCAGTCACTGAAGTAAGGACTTGACAACTATTAAATAAACCAATTATTAGAGTATCTCATAAAGTGGAAGAACTTACCCGCTGAATATTCCACAAGCGAGGATGGGAAGTTTATATAGAAGCATCTAAAACTACTCAAGTGTTGACGACAACAGTTTTTTGAAGGAGTGGGGCATGTTAGGTCCCTAGAATAACAGGGTATTACCCAATTATTATTTCCTTTGTAGCCCCTTATTGTTAAAAGTGTGCCCGTGTTGTCCCCATATTGTTATTATTGTGCCCCATAAATGCCCACTATTGATATTGTTGTGCCCTTACATTATTTTTTTTATGTCGGCTCTGATTATATTCCGACCCCTTAAGCTCCTATATATAGAAATGAGGTTTTTTCATTTGTATCATCCAAGAATTGTTCATCTGTGTAATGTAAATTAGGTTGCCCCCTCAGAGAGGCTAATTTTGAAGTCTTTGTTCTATCCCTTATTCTAGTTTGCGATTTGGTTTCATAACAAAACCAACAACATCATGGACTTCCAAGTATTGTACCTCTCAAACCTACTCCAATATAAATAGCTACACATCAAGCGATTGGAATATAAAGTGGGAAATTAAGTTGGAAACCACGAGACTAGGTTGTGCGGCCTAAAATATGTGTCTTTTTATTTATATGTTCTAAAGTATGATGAAGTGCTAGATAAAATAAATTTTGATAAACAGAGACACATATTAGTGCGATAGGTTGTTACTTGTGAATTTTATCTTAATCATTAATCGGTCTCTTAGAAAAATGTTGTTGTTGTGCAACACAGAAATGATAGCTTTGCATATTCCACTAGAAACGAAAACTTGGTAGCTACCTAGAACTTAATTGAGTTTATGAAGATTCAAATTCCACCTAAATAAGAAGGAATAATATGATTTTTGTGTATAGCCCAGCTTGGTAAGAGTTAATTCCTAGAATGTCTATTGTACACCTTAGTAGTGGATTGGTTAGAAGCCCAATATAATACTTTGTCCTAGGAACCTTTACTCTCAATTTCTAGCTTTTAATATACTTTGTTGATTCCAAGTGTATCTTCAAAGTTTTTGTTCTAGCCTTTTGTGGCACTCAAGATGGCGCGAGGACACTTTAAAAGTGCTTTGTTTGTTGGTGGTTTACATTTGGATTGCCTAGCTTGAGTTAAAATATGTACTTTGTTGTTTGTCTCAATGAATATTTGTTAATTAGATATTTCCTTTAGTATATATATATTTTTTTCAACCTCCTACAGAACTTATTTTTCTATTCATGGGATGGGCCACCTAATTTCTTGTTCTCTCATGTAATTTGGAGCTACGAAATTAATATTAAATGCAACCCATATTTCTTCTATTTATAAAATATGGGGGTTTGTTGCAATGTTAAATTTTTAATGAAACAATGCTTATATTTGCAACATCAACATAATTGATCTTGACTTATTTTATTGAATTTTGTTGGAAATGAGTGTATCACAAATTATAACCATGTTGAACTTGAAATAGATCAACCTTTACATTTTGTTGCATCATCCATAGGTTATATCTTGAGAAAAAATACAACTAGCTTTTGAGTTCAATTTTTTTAATTGTGCATATAGTGTCATGTATGTATGGAGAATTATTTAGTGGACAACATCATTACGATTCTATAAGTAATTATTTTAATTTTGCATGCACTCAAAGTTTCCTAGATCAAAGAAGAATTATTTAGTGCACAACGTCATTACTATTTTATAAGTAACTTATTGTAATTTTCTCTCCCATAGATTTACTCCCTCAGTATTTATCTTCAACTCAGTGGATAATTCTTTGAATATCTAATTTTCAAACTCACAAGCTTCCCTTTCACACATTTTCTAGCTTAAAATCTCAGTTATTTATTATAAAAATCCAATCTACAGTAAGTTTTTATTTATGATGGCGCTCAACGAGTTACAATACTAGTTTTTAAAACATATAATCATAAATATATTTACATGAAAAAGAGGGTTTTACACATGTGAATCAACTTATGCTTTTTTGGCATATGATATTGATAAGCCTTGGTATTATAACAAAGTTTATTTACAAATTAATAATCTCCATGGTGAATAGTGCTCCATTTTTTTTTATGTATATATTTTTAACTTATAATTTTTATTTTCTTTTGTAATCATGGTGGGAATGCATCTTCATCATGTTCAATATATCACGAGATTGGGTAGGAAATCGAATAAGTGACTTCACATCAAATAGTGCCTTAACATAGCACCAACCATTTAATTTATATGGTTGTGCTACTTATGTTAAATTTAGTAGAAGATAGTTTATTAATTATTACATATATATTAATATTATTTTTATTAGTGAAATAATTGATAATTGATCTCCATAATTAAAAGTGAAAGAAGTAATGATGAAGTGAAATTGTATTTCCATAAATAGAAAGATAAATTTAGGTTCAAGTCAAGATGGATGGTTTGTTAAAATAGTCTGAAATGTTAAAGGATTAAATAAATTGTACTTCATTAGGGTTATGAGATATGCATATTGAGATTACTATTGAATAGTTTAGGGGATATCCAAGATTTGGAAGTTTGACATTATATTTCTACAAAGGCCATGAAACATTTCAAGTGGTTGTTATGAGGCCCTAAACGACGTTTTTTTGGTAATCTAACGCCAGCGATTTATGATAAAATCATCTTTTTAGTCGTAGTCCTCAGAGAGATCTTTCCAACGGGGTATCATGCATGGAAAATGAAGATAAAATAACCAAGTCACGACCCTGGGAAGTTGGTTTTCCAACTAACCCCAATGGGGCCCCATAAACTCTTGGTGTTACATCTCCTCAGGTTAGGGTTTTGATTGTTTAGGGTTTGCTCTTATTGTTCAAAAATAAAAAGGCCCTTACGCCTCATTGTAACATAGTTTAGAGGCATGTAGCCACCACATCTGTTCTCAGAGATAAGCTAGCATCATCAAGCTAATCTCATTTCCATATTTTTTGTAA
>APFE030885091.1:0-50955 GCA_000404065.3 Pinus taeda
CATGGGGACTTGATTCATACACAGCATGTCGCTTCCACAAGTAAGGTTGTCTTAATAATACATCACAAACTTAAAGGGGAGCAATGTCACATAATACCTTATCTGTGAAGGGCTTGATATTGTATGGAAGGTGACACTACCGGCTCACACGATGATCTTGTCCTTGGTGAAGCCACCCGATGGTGTACAGTTGTGGATGTGCTATGGTTGGTAAGCCCAGCCGCTTCATGACCTCTGCTGAAATGAGGTGCTTTTAACTCCCACTGTTGACAATGAACTGTAGCGAGGAGCCCTTTACCCACATATGGGAGTGGAAGAGACACTCCTCCTCCTCTGGATCTTCGGGTTCCTGCTTCTGGATCTTCATGGTGTAAACAATGGTGTTAGGCTTTGCATCAATAATCTGCTTCACTTTATCATTCCCCTTATCGCGTTTTGACTCAGAGTCGAAACATGCATCTAATTCTGAAACCTTTATCTCGGCCAATAGGGATTGTTTGGCCCGACACTCACTTGTGTTGTGAGTGGAGCTCTTATGGAACTCACACCACTTTCCTATGTCCTTTTTCGGCTTTATGACACTGTTCTTTTCTTGCAGCTTTGGCAAGTTTTCTTGGGCCACCCTGCCTTGGCTTTGTCCTTTGTTCTACGGTTTGGGAGCACCTTTCCCTTGCTTTAGATTTGTAGATCCAAAGTCTCGCTTCTTTTGTATAGACTTTTGTTCGACCTTGATGACATATTAGTATGTCGTGCCGAGCGAGGGGATGTTCATGAATTCTATTTCTTCCTGGATGTACTTGTGCAGGCAGTCGCGGTATTTGAGTATCAAATGCTACTCCGAATCCTTGATACACAACTTTGCGCAAAGGGTATGGAAAATATTGGTAAACTCTGGCATGTCTTGGTCCCTTCCCTACCATAGTGTGGTCCACTTTATTTATTAATCCTCATAGATTCCGACAGGGTAGTACTACCCCTTGATGGCCTCTCGGAAGGAATCCCAGGTGGGTGCGGCTGAAAACAGTGAGCCTGTACTTTCATCCTTCTGCTTGCAGTAGGTTACACACCATTCCTTGACATGGGGGGTTGCTTTGAGAAGAACGAAAATAGTCTTTTCTAGACTGGAAAAATCATGAACAGAAAAATAACCCTCTAGCAGATTTAACCATTTATCAATCACATCTACGTCTTTCTGACCCTTGAATATGGGGATTTCAAAAATAACTTGTACCTTAAATGGTGTGGAATATCTAGAGTAGCTGTTGGAAGCTGATGCATCGCCCCTGGGTACCCACTGAAGGATCTGGGTGAAGTTGTCTATCATCACGTTCCTTTGTCACTTGAGTTCTTCTTGGAGCAAGATTTTGATAGGATCTTCTACCCTCTTGTCTTTATTTTCATCCATCATGGGAGGCCATCGTGATTTGCGAGGCTGGTCTTGCGAAGGGTCGACTAATTCAAGCCCTAACTCCTTATATCCCGACCTCGTTAGGGACATGCAAAGAAAAACAGAGAAAAAGCAGACCGCTTTGATACCACTGATCTAGATTTAATTTGGAATGCAACAAATTACAAAGATAACCATAGACACAGAGATGCAGTGGAAACAATACTTCATTTCATTAATGTAAAATACTGAGATATGCTTACAAACAGAGTTGGAAATAAACTAGCTAGGGTGATGGTAGCTTATCTCTGAGAAGGGATGTGGCAGCTACATGCCTTTGAAATTTTGCTGTAATGAGGCTCGAAGGCCTATTTATTGTTGAGAAACAATGGAAAATCCTTAGAATTCGAAAACCTAACCCTAGAAGATGAAACACCAAACTATGGGCCCCGTTTGGGTAAATTGGTACACCAACTTCCTAGGGTTGTAACTTTGGCATATGATCTCCATTTGACACGCAGAGTATCTAGTTAGAAAGATATATCTGAAAACTACAACTTTAGGAAGAATAACATTGGTCCATTGACCCATGTTTCTCCAAGTTTTCCAAAAAAACATCATTTAGGGCCTCAAAATGGCTTTGGAAGTTTAGGACCCGAAAAACTATTAAAAATAGTAAACTAGGCTACAGTTAAGGAAACTAAAAAGCTAAAAGAAACAATGATGAGAGTCCAAGTGGATTTCGTAGGTGGCCACCAATATCCACCTGGATCAAGAACAGATGTGGAGGGAAAGGATGGATCTTTATTGGGAGAGGGAAAAGTTGTCGAGAAGGATGGAGCAGGGGGTAGGGTTGAGGATGGGAGGATGGAGTCAAAAGAAGGATAGGATGAGGGTTTGGGTTTGGTTGTTGAAGTTTTCTTCTTGACCTGCTTCCACTTTGGTTCCTGGTTTTCTATTTCTTTTGATTCCTTATTTTTAACACATTTCTTTGCAAAATGTCCATATTCATGACATACCTTTCATTTGAATGAAATTTTTTCATAATCTAGCTATTGAATGTGAACCTAGTTATCCAATTTGATCTTGACTACTTCCAAAAGTACTTTCTCTATATCTACTTCCACACATATTCTTGTGCACGCATTCATGTTTTCCTTTGGCTCACTTATGCCGATATTTTTCCGCACTGCATTTCCTATTTCTTTAATAGATTCATATCCATAGCAATGTAAAGGAAGATGGGGAAGCCTTACCCATACTGGCACTTCATTTGTCACATCAAACACTGGATTGAAGTCTGGAGTCAATCTTTTTAGATTAATCTCTCTTGAATCCATGAAATATGTCCTGTTTCGGAAGATTAAATCTTTTTCATCTTTCAATTCAAAGTGGAAAGTAAAATAACGTCTTCCAAAAAACCTGATGGAGATTTTCCCCATGATAGTTGAAGTATAGTTTCTTTCCACCAATTTGAGTGCCAAATGGGGAGAGGGCCAGAGACCAGTAAATTGACCCACAAAACCACATTCATAGAGGGACAAGGTTTCATGGCGAGGAAGGGAGGGAGGAAGAATTATTTCATGTATTTCATCAATCTTATTAACAAACTTTGATGTGGACAGTGTGGGACGATACGGTCCCAAGGAGGAGAGAAGAGAGGAAAAGGTTTTCACATTTTCTTCCAACTGAACTGATGTTATGGCAAATGAGACAGGAATTGATGCACCCTCAAGAGGAGGCTCTACATTATCCACTCCATACTAGTAGAGGGCAGAAATACTTGGGAGTAGGAGGCCCCGGGAGCCAAAGGAAGAAGGTGTGCTTAGAGGTTGAAATCACCAAGGCTGGGGCAGATAAAATACTTGCCTTGACTATGCTTACTCTTAATGCACGGAAGTCTAAGTGAAAGATGAACAATACTAGTACTATATTACCTTGTTGAAGGATTAAAAAAATATTGGTGCATGTGAACATTGAAATGTATTTTGAGTATATTTGACAAGAAGTTTGTAAATAAGATGCTTCTGTGACAAGCATAGTCTTAAGACATATAATTGTGAATAATTTTGTCAGGGTGATCAAACAAGGATAACTTGATGGAAACATAGTAACATCACCAAGATTCCAGTAGCACATAATATAAGAACCATCGAAAGGTAAAACATTTTAAACATTTTAATGTGATTTCCAACTACAAATGTGAAGTTATAATGTCTATTGTTATGACATGCAAGATTTGTGCATAGAAAATATACCAACATTCTTGTAAATTGCATGTTGATTATTATGTGGAAATCTTGAAAAGAACATCACCTATGTGAAATGAGATGTTATTCGTGATTCCCATTAATTGTTGGATTTCTTTGAACACCTTGATTGAAGGCCAAAACTGTGAGTATGCTCGTGTAATAGGTCTTGAAGCCTTTCAAGGATCCATGAGCTCGTAGAAATCATAAGTGATGATTGGAATTTTTTTTTAAGGAAGCATTTATGTAGAGTGGAAATCAAATTATGACTTCGATTTTTATCCTTAAAATGCATACTTACCAAAAAAGTCAAGACTGAGTGGTAAATTCATTTTTAAATAGACTTTTATGATTTTCTATGATGACATGTGGTTGAAGAACCCAAAACTAAAAATTAAATATTCTTTATGAGATGAAAAATACTTATGTTATTGATAAAATCAAAGTGATTTTATTATTACTATTTTTGGAAGATTATAGGAGCCACTATATGGGATATTATACTCCCAACCATTAGGAAACAATGGCAATCGATTATGATTTAGGAAGGGATAGGAAAAAAAATCTCCATTTTTTCTAAAGGGATGACCTTGTTTGATTGATATTGTTACCAAGAACTCACAATTCTTGAGATAAATTCCATGGATGGAAGATGTATGAAAAGACTTTGGGAGAGAAAGGTTGTATGAATTTAAAGGTTCCAATTGGAGATAAAGACTAGACCTATATATAGATTTAGTAGGAAGCTACTTGGGTTGAGAAGGTATAAGTCCGTGAAAGGTTTCTGATTTGTTTCCTTATAGAAAGGGAGCCTAACGCTCAGGGCAGAAAAACAGGAAGTGTATTTGAAGGGTATTACTAGTATTTGTGCATGTATTTAGCAAGAGCTAAGACAATATACATCTTATGCGGTTACGGTTACTTTGATCGTTTATGTTATTAAAGAAGTATGATATATGAGTAGTGACATAAGTATTGTGGTAAATGGTTAATAATTAAAATTATTGTGAACAGAATTTCATTGAAAATGATATGATTGAAAATAATATGATTATTATTGAGAGATAATAATTAGATGTGTTGGTCATATGCCACAGGGAACTTTCCATGGAGGTTGATATACCACCCAAAGTGCTTGATGTCAAGCTGATAAACAACTCTTAGAGTTCTTTCTACAACTGATAAACAACCTATAGTTAAATCACTGCATGAAGTGACCATGATTTCGAAGAGTATTCGAAGGTAATAATAATTTTCATAAAAACTTTGTTTTTTGTTTATCCAAAATTGAATAATTGCTAAAATATTTGAACTAAAATTGACTATATTTGTAGATTTCAAAGTCTATAATTATCAATAAAACATAATTTTTTACTTATTATTGTTCTCTGAAAATAAAATCCATGATTTTATAGGGTAAGGATCTCATTTTGGTTGTTCTGGTTATAGAGCTATCATGACAGAAGGGAGATGCCATGAGTGAAAGTTAATCTTAAAAGAAAATTGTGAGTCGAAATAAATCAAAATGAAAATACTAATTTCTAGTACGAGATAAATATTCTACAAAATTATAATAATGATGACATGAATATAGAGGACAATGCTATCTTCAAGGGGGAAGAATGTAATACCCCTAAAATCATATATTAAATTTTATCATTTATATAATATGAAAATATTATTTTTCTTTTATTTGTTAGAAGTGTGGTCATTCACTTCACATGCTATGATGGGAATAAAGAATAATTTAGGGTTTTTAGTGGCTTACAACAACCATGATAAGTTACATTTATTTTCTTATGTCATATGATACTCTTGGCATCAGCAATAAAGGGAACTTCATTGTCATCTCACATTATGTTTTGATTTAATTTCATTATATCCCTGTATCTGATGTGACACAACATTAATAATAAACCCAACATTAAAAATCAAGCTTCTATAATGAATTACTTCAAACTGCATCTTGCTTTCCTTCCTTGTATTTCTTCCCAACAATAACACAATAACACATTTCCACATGCTCACTAGTAAATTTATGGTTCTATGTGAACCAAAGTTGTTGCTATTATCGAAAGTTTGGGACTCTCATAAGATTGGATTTCAAAATCTACTATGAATGGCAAAAAATTGGAATAAGTGAAGTGTTACATCACATGAGTCATTCATATACTTTCTTCGATTCTTCTGGATAATGTTTCTTGAAATTGGAGTCGATTTTGGATGGGGTTCATCAGTTATAATGGTTACAAAGATAAGTAACTAATCCTTTATTGAAAAATATCGCATATTCATCTTTTTTTATGAAAAGTTAGGAATCCATGTTAGATTTCTTTAAAAAGAAATATGTATTTGCATGCACAAGAAGAATATCTATTTTGTTAGATTTATTGAAAAGAAATATGTGTTTCTATGCACAAAAATAATATCTATTGTGTTACATTTCTTGAAAAGGAAATATGTATTTGCACACATCAAAAAATAGCTATTGTGTTACATTTATTGAAAATGAAAGATGTATTTTCATGTACAAAAAATATAACTATTGTGTTAGATTTCTTGAAAAGAAAAATAGGAATTTTCATGTACAAAAATAATAGCTATTGTGCTATATTTATTGAAAAACAATTATGTTTTTATATGCACAAAAAGAATATCTATTGTACTATATTTTATTAAAAAGAAACATGTATTTAGATGTAAAAAAAAGCTTTTGTATTAGATTTCTTGGAAAAAATATGTGTTTATATGGATAAAAAGTATAGCTATTGTGTTACATTTCCTTAGAAATAAATATGTATTTATATGTATAAAAATAATATATATTATGTTATATTTCTTAAAAACAAATGTGTTATATGCAAAAAGGAATAGATATTGTGTTAGTTTTCTTGAAAAAGTATGACTTTTTACATGCACAATATAATAGCTATTGGACTAGTTTCTTTTGGAAAAATACTTTGTAGTTGCATAAACAAAGATAATAACTATTGTGCTAGTATTCTTTTAAAAGGAATTTGGGCAGTTGCAATTGAATTTTTTTGGGAAAGAATGTGCTCTTGGGTGAATAAATAATAGTAAAGATGCTGATTATCTTTTGGAAATATCTCTCTCTTCTTGTATGAGGATTTAGTGATAGAAATGTGGAGTCTTTTAAAATATTATGATGTTATTGTGGGAAGAGGTAAAATGTAACAATTCCCTTTTATTATAATTCATGTGAAGTGTGGATACATGGCCATGCCTTGGTAATATTTAATCATTTTATTTTATGCATGCGAGGTTTGGCTTATTAGAAATTTTTCACAGTTGTATGCATACATATGTAAGTAGACATGTTTGTGAAATTATTTTCTTTTAATTAATGCATATGTGATGTCAATCAAGAGGCATGTCTTCATAATCATTATGCATTTTATTGATGCATGTGTAAGAAAGTGGAACATCAAAATATGTTTAAACCATATCTAGTAGAGATTGATTATTTGGACTTGATAAATGGACATGTTATATAATGATGTAAAATTTAGTTGATAGTAGTAAATGCAGGAATGAATTATGACTTACGTGAGGGAGAAAATAATCGTGTCTAATCCATCTCTTATGCAACAAAGAAATATGTCTTATAATTAACACTACGAGAGGAAATTAGGTAATTGTAATTGACTATTAGTCGATGTAGAGTGAATGGTCATCAAATGCAATATAATCCATTGCATGGAACAACCAGGCCAGAAACACATAGTGCTTAAGGAATGGTGGGGTAAAGTGTTTTGAGAAACATGATATCATGATTAATGTAATGGTCTCTAATTATTTATGCTTAAATTAAAGATAAAATTGTGTTTTAAGCTATTAACAATGGACAATGAATGGAATCCCTTGCTTCTATTGACTGAGGGGTGAACTCCCTCATGAAACATTTAATAAAATAAATTTTTGTGGCTTTTTTCCTTTTGAGGTTTCCTTGGTATATCAGTGTTCAACTATGTCCTTGCTATTTTTTTATCTTCATGATGTATTGCCTTCCATGATGTTGGAAATTACATTACCCAATTGTTTATAAGTAAGCTCTCATTAGTTGAACAATGAATGATGCAATGTTGTGACATAATGCACTATGTTTGCATGTCGCACAAGTAATTATTTCTTTACAAGATTTGTTATTCCTTTCCTCAGGTTCCTTCACTTTATGATGGTGATCTTAAAATTTTATTATAAGTTAATTGAAAAGTCATTTGGAATATTACATTCTAGTAAATGTGGTAAAAATTATAATCCTATGTATTTTTGTATGAGGTCTACTGAGGGATGTTACAAATGTAAAGTAGTGAAACAAAACTTCCTTTGTCACATTATGAAATAGTGGATCTGAACTCAAGTAAATTTATTGCAAGGTTCTTCAAATATTTGGAGGGATTCATTTAGGCATTCTTGTTAGCTGGGAGGTGGGTTGTCTATGGAAAATAGGAAATGGTCCCAAGTTCATTTGTGATTGGATTCATTAATAGGGGGAGAATCTTTTTGTTCTCTACCCCTACGATTTGAGGCATCAACTAAACCAAAGGGTTTTATATTATCTTGTTGACATTAAGGTTGGTTTAGAGATTGAATGTTCGAATCAAAACTAATTTTTTGAGGATATGACAGGTTTACTGGGATTCTCACTCAACATCAGATTTCTATAACACCAAATGAGGAGGAAGACCAATTGGTCTGGTCACGAAATATATCGGCTAGAATTCCATTAGTAAAACATGGATATAAGGAACTCTCTTATGTAAATATTAATGAATAAAATACAGGGTGTCAACCAATTGTATGTATATGTAAATGTCCATAAAGAAAAAATATTTTTCTTTAGTTAGTGTTGGGTAATAAAGATTTTACTTGAAGAAATGACCAAAAGTGGAGCTAGCAAGGTCCCAATAGGTGTGCTTTCTATGACTAAGATGGAGATACAATTAATTATATAATTGTCTCATAGATTATGGAAATCCAATGAACTATCTATTTTTTCCATTCCCAATAATTGTTCAATTGTGGTAAGAAGTTCTAAAATCACTCTAGATTGTTCACTATCATGGAATTTTGGTTCTACCAAGTAGAGCATGAGGAATTGGGTGTATAAGTTGCTAAGATACATTATGGTTGAACATTAATTGTGTGTTATTCTAAGGAGTTATAGTTTCACACATGCGGCTGTTCATTGACATATGACTTCTATTATCAGTGGCTATATTTCAATTCAATTTCTTTTTTCAATATAGGTTATTTTGATAGTGCATTTCAAGACATGTCGGGTGATTTGGATTTTCTATTTTTTATTATTTAAATTACAATAAATATTACTTAAGAAATGAATGTTGCTTTAGGAATTATTAACATTTTCCAAAGGTAAATATATTTAGGATCTATATATAATAGGAGATTTGAAGGCCATGATATAGTGGTTTAAGGCTAGAAAACATTTGTATAATATTGTACATTAATTGGCAATGAAAAATTTAAGGATTCAAAACCTTTTCATTCAGTTATCGTCCAATATCCATCGAGAATTTAATTTTTAGTAACAATGTATTTGAGGGTAGAAGAATAAGGGACTTTTCTTTGTGATATATTTAGAGGGGGGAATTTATTTTTTACCTTGCTCGAAGTATGATTTTAATGGTTTTGTTTAGACAATAATGATATTTTCTATATCTTGTCAATACAAGTAATATGCTACATTTTTTTTGTAAGTTGGTTAAGAAGAACTAAATGAGACTTTGGATAAGCTTTGGTTGAATGAATATCTTATGAGCATAAGTATTTGAAAGGAATGTATAATTAGATTTATAACTACATCTAGAACTTAGGTAGTTTTATTATCAGTCTATCACACATACATGCCCCATGCTATTAATCTTAGTAAAATGCAAAATTTACTACAAATAATAAAGGTATATAGTAAACTAACAGAAAAGGATACCACAGAGGTTGCAAAACTATGTGGTTATTTCTATTGAGTGATTTATTATTGTTAATTATACATGTTCTCAATTGAGCTATATACAATGATGTGTGTCTTTTTAATGACATATTTATATTTGTTAAAAATAAGTTTGAAGTGTTTTTTTGTGATATTGTATGGTTTTGTAGATTTTATTAAAATGTGGGGATCATATTTGGTGAGTTAAGTGGACTTTTCATTTCTTTGTATGGACATTTATCTCTCTCTCTTCTCACTTCTAAATACTTTTTGGAAATTTTTTTGCTGCCATGAATCCTTTTTCTTTCAATCGCCCAATTTTATTTTCCTCTAAAAAGTTGATATATAGTTTATTCCTCCCCATTCCAAATCAATATTCCTTTTATTTGTTAAGATATATCCATTCATGAAATCACATTTTAACTTTACTTAAAATATTCATCAACTTCAAAACCTAATCTTAGTATGTAGCCAGGAAGAAGGACCGATAGATATTCATTTCAAAAGTATTCAATAGTAAGAACAAGAAGAAAAATGAAAGAATCACCATGAAAATAAAATTTTAATATTTTTCATTATTTTAAATAAAGCATGTGCTTTGTCTAAATGTAAAACTCTAATAATTTTATTATGAATTATGAAATGAAATAATGAAAAAATTTAATATTTTCATTATTAGTCCCTGCTTGGGACTAATAGCGATCGATAGATCGTTGACCAGCGATTAATTAACGTTGACCAAATAAAATTTTCGGTACATGTCAAGTTTAAACCAATGTTTGAAATAAAATTTTCTGGTCATATGCTTGCAAACAAACTTTTATCCAAACTTTCAACTTGCACCTCTTATTGCCGGGGAGACTGCATGATTTTGATGAAACTTAGGATAATCTGTTTGAAATTTAACAAATGCATATTTTGATGAAACAAATATTGGAGCAATATGATGTTATCCAAAGTACGGTTGATATGCCACTTGTCTCCTGCATAGCTTTAGCTTTGTGGCAAGCTGCATGTAATCACCTCATGCTGAACTCAATACAAGGCCACATGTCTTATTTTATTCCAAAATCTGTTGTCGTAACTCGTAAGCTAAATAGCTGCATAATCTGTATGTGTGAATATCTCCATGGTCTGCCAGATTGACGAATTGAACCCACGACCTCAAGTTGGGAATTAAACACGGAATTCGCCCTGTTTTTCTGTGATAGTTGGTTAAATTTAATGAAATGGGGGATGCATTTAACCTTACCAGGTAATTAAGACATGCCTCAAATCTGAGATGATGCAGAGGTGAACAGACTGGAAGGCACTGTCAAATGAAGGACGTGTGAATCCACACCTTCTGCTGCTCCACAGACTACTCGCTCTTCTTCTTGTCTAAGACCAAGGTAACTGACGCTAACAGTGGCAGCATTATGCTTAATTCTCTGCCACGGTTTCTAAGAATTGCACAAAGAACTGTTAGCCATATCAATACACATTTTACTTTTTGGCCAGGAGTCTTTCACTACACGTTTTAAATTTTAATTAATTTGCTATATAGTAACTATTCTGCACAACCTGCACAAAGGTGAGTTTTTTTTGACAAGAATGGCTTCAGATTTTCGATGGAGTAAGGTTTTAATCACCGTGAATTTGGTTTAATGTTTCATATTTTGGTCCGTTTGCTCGTCATGTTAATGTGGTTGTTGGTTTACTCTTTCTTGGAGTGCAGGAGTTGGTGCAGTTTAGGCTCCAGATTTACTGCTCCACCAATTTAGTATTTTCCTCTCTTTATGGATTTTTTGGATTCTCGTGTGGGGAGCTTCTCCTCTGCAGAACTGTCGGCTCTCTAGGTGTTTGGAGGGTAAGGGTCCGTACGGACATATAGCAATGATAGCAGGAACCAACTTGCCATTCACCTCAATTAGCCAAGTTTTCTGAGATGAAATCTCTCATGCTCAAAGGAAAGGATCCTGTTATGCCTGCAGTTCCAATCGAGCTCTCCAACTCTCTTTACATGGTAATATTTCCGGTTGCTAGATTCTTCACTATGTTTGGTATATTATTACCTTTGGAAGCCATAGATTATGGTAAACTTTATTACTCTTTAGGTCTCATAGCTATGGAACACTCAAATGCAAATTATGTAAAAACCTTGTATTTCTTTAGACAAGAAATTCCTCAATTCTATACGGGTCTATTTTCTCCTCCGGCAGTATTTAACTCTAGCTTTGTAGTACATTTTCCAGACAAAGCACTGAAAACTTAAATTAAAAAAGTAAACTAAAAATATCCATTCTCATATTTAAATATGTTTAAAAATATGTTGATTAATCAGTAAAATGAAAGCATTTTAATGTATTGTAAATATAAAAATAAATATAGGTGGATTAAAATGAAAGTATTTCCATTTTCATATTTAAATATGTTTAAAAATATGTTGATTAATCAGTAAAATGAAAGCATTTCAATGTATAGTAAATATAAAAATAAATATAGGTGGATTAATCAGTAAAATGAAAGTATTTCCATGTTATAGTAAATATAAAAATAAAGGGAAACGAGTTGTTTCCCGAGAAAAAATTGTAGTTAAATTGTTCAGATGACATTGATTGACTTGACAAACTCATTCAGTTCCTCCATAGCGCAGTATGATGGCCAAGTCCATCAAAATGAAAATATGATATTCTTTAAATTAAAAAATAATGTTGGTTATAATAAAAAAAATTACATAGTTGATTAGTTTTATTAAAAATATTATAAAACATAGAAACTACCCATCAAGTAAATAAAATGAATCGAAATATTAAATTCCAAATATATCAACTTTTGATTAGTTAATATGAATTTTATTTTGAACTAACTTTATTTTCTTTCTTTTATTTGCAAAATGATCTCACGGATATCTTTTATTGTAAATAAAATAATTCTGAAGTTATTAAACTCCAAATATGGAAATCTTACCTATCAACCTTCATTCTTTGATATGAATTTAATTTATAAGCAACTTTATTTTCTTTTATTTTCAAAACGATGTCAGACTATTGTGTTTTCGATGTCAGACTATTGTGTTTTCTATATCACACAAAATTACTTTGTATTACAGCTGATTTCGAAATATCAACGGAAATATCAACGGAAATCAGTTCTAAATTCTGGTTATAAGTATGAAATTTAAAAATTAAAACATGTCTTTAATATTATTTGTTGTGACCACAAAATAATCTGAAACTGAAACTTACTTTAAATTCTAATTTCAAATATTGTACCATATGCTCACGGCAATATTCAAGTGGACTGATTGAAGCTCCGACTTAGAAAAATCCCTTCTGTCTTTCAGCAATCTCCTTCGAAAATAATGAATAATTTAATCTATGAGAAAGGATAAAAGGATAATTAATGGGCAGTATCGCGTCCGGTGTACTTAGTATTTAATACTATTCATTCGCATCATTTTCTTTGAACCTCGTTCACATGTATTCCAGGATGCCAAAGTATTCGTAATTGATTGAACTCTTGAGTATGCGCACCGATATGTTACAGTTATTAAATCTCTCTTCTTATTGTTGGTTTTCTACTGTGTCAATCGTTTTCCTTATTTTGGGTTTTAAGTTACAGCTAATACATAATCTTTTTTTGCAGAAACAGGAGGAATGGCTACGCATCCTGCCACAGCGTTGGGAGGCAGAACAACTTACAAGCATGTCTCAGGAATTCAAAAAGAACCGGGTATGTTTATATCTTCCTATTTGGAAACTGTTTTCTACTGTGTCAATCATTTTCCTTCTTTTGGGTTTTAAGTTACAGCTAATACATAATCTTTCTTTGCAGAAACAGGAGGAATGGCTACGCATCTTGCCATAGCGTTAGGAGGCAGAACAACTTACAGGGCTGTCTCAGGAATTCAAAAAGAACCGGGTATGTTTATATCTTCCTATTTGGAAGCTTTTCTCGCTTAGCTGGGAGTGAAAGGTGCTTCAGTTTCCTTTAAAAGATTTTAGCTTAGTATTTTTCGATAGCGCTAACTGTGGCTTCTTCCTATTAATTTGGTTTAAACATGACAGGACTCACGTTGCTACCCAGTGGGGTCTTTATGCAACTTGTTCTTCCAGTCTATTTGATATTTACAGTCTAGGGTCTTTTAGATTAAGATTCAAGTTGAGTTTTATACTCAGGGTTTGAGCTTCATATGTTGTAATTAAAAACAGAGTTATATTCTTGGTTAGTCATTGTTTAAGTTTCCTTACTTTTTCGGATGTATAATCTTGACCCCCAACAGAATTGCTCGCTCTATCTTGCTCTATTTTATATTAAGTGGAGTACTCATGACTTGGCTTGACACATGCATGACTTATCTTGACACATCCAGAACTTATCTTGGCATTTATGCAAAGGCCAGATAATATACCTATGGTTTTGAAACAAGTGCCTTTTATCATTATATTTTATTTTAACGGGAGTGATCAGATGAGGGCTCATCCTTTTTGAAACAAGTGCCCAAACAAGTGTCTTGCGTCTATGGTAACCAGTATTTCTCAGGCTATAGGTACATTGATGCTGTCAAGTTGTATACGTCTGATTATTAAATTTATTTCTCAAATTATAAGCACATTAATGCAATCATATACTCAAGTTGTATACATCTGATTATTAAATTTAAACAGGTATAAATTTAAAGATAAATATATATAATATGACCGCATTAATAAGCCTGAGAAATAAACTTTACCTGAATTTTATGGCTCCAACCTGTAGTGACAGCCTGAATTCTATCGCTTCAAATGTAGTGATAGGTTCCATAAATTTAATATTTTATGAAATAACTGGTTTGAGAAAAAACTTTAGCTATTAATAACAATATTGGAAAATTAAATATGGAGTTGATTGCACCAATTCAACTTATCAAAAAACAAATAAACAATATATGATATACTGATTAGACGAAAATTAATATAAAATAAATTTTCTTTTTATATTTTATGTATAAAAGAGATTAAATTTCAATTTATGTTTATGTTTTTAGTATAAAAGGTTAATAATGAAAAATGCATTTGAAAATTTTAGGAAGGCAAAGGTTTTTTTGATCTTTATTATTATGATTTTGTTCTAAAGTAATATTATACTTCATATTTTAGAAAATTTGATAAAAAGTCCTTAAAAGTTTACTAAATTTAATTCAAAATGTTTAACTTCTTTGATAGAGTTTACACATTTAATATATGGAGGGGAAATGATATTATAGTTTAGTATGATATGTAATGTTATCAATCCGTTAAATAATTATACAAAATATTTAAATAATGTAGGCTTATAAAAAAATTTCACGTGAAGAATTAGAAATTACATCCTCTCAGTTTAAGTTACATCAGTTTAAATTAAATCCGTATTGAAGATGAATCTATGCACAAAATTGAAAAAACTGGAATTGTTTCTTGTGAAGTTTCACAAGACTGAATACATCAATCAAATAAAAAGCAATCTATGCTATATACTATTTTTAGCTTTATAAATATTAAAATATTTTTTTTTTAATATCTTAAACAAAATATGCTTATCTGCTCAAAAACTCCCACAAGAAAAGGCAATATCAAAGCTGGTTATATGGCTTTCACAAACGAGAAAGGAAGAAAATCATTGGAATTAAGCACTCTTGCGGCCCCCAGAGGAAAATGTTTAGACGTCTGTCTAAGCGTATGATTATGAAGATTCGGCTTTTTGAAACAGCACCTTCGGATTTGGCTTCGTCGGGAGAATTCTGGAACAAAGGATCTGATTCTGATTTGGCGGATGAAAACAGTTCATGCCTATGAATTCCTTTCCCAAACCTACCTACCTACCTACTGTTTAGTGAAGCAGACAGGGCAGAATGGGAGCTCAGGGCTCTTACTAAAACAGGTGCCTCTGTAGTCATACTCTTTGAATTCTCTTTACAGAAAAAAGATGGATTAGAACAAACAAGTACATGAAGACGCTAAACCTATCTTGCTTTTACTTTATTTGCAGGTGAAAATGATGTCTTTACACTGTGTTCAACTAAATGCCAATGTAATAGACACGTCTTATAAAATATTTTTGAATATACCATTCAAATAAAGATGGCCTCTGGTTTATGATATTAATGTGTTTATATGTCTTATAAAATATTTTTGAATCTGCAATTCAAATAAAGATGACCAAAGATGGCCTCTGGTTTGTCCAAAGGTTATGGTGCATAGCAAAGCCTACGTGTTAATCTTAATTTGCATGTTCTCAATCAGGGGTTGACTCTGCTATTATCAAATGCGTATTTAATGGTATTGTTACTGCAATAACACTGGGCTTGTGATCTTCACTGACCCAAGTAAGAATAGGCCAAACCATTTATGCAGTGGCCAGTTTTTTTGAAAAATCACTCACATGGATTAATGCTAACCCAGGACTATTTGTGCAGTGGCCTATTTCTTTGAAAAATCACTCACATGGATTAAGGTTAACCGAGGACTATTTGAGCAGTGGCCTATTTCTTTTACATTTTAACCTAGGACTATTTGAGCAGTGGCCTATTTCTTTTACATTTGTGAAGGTTCTGGGCTCTGCAAATACTCATCAGAGTTTTTTTTTATCAATTTTCTCTTTCAAATTGGTTTTGGTTGTGGTTCATAGTTTATGTTCAATAAACGCTCACTTGCAAATTTGCCCGTATGCTCAAGACAACTGAGATGCAACTCAAAGAACTACACTTTCTCAATCCCGGCAGGGACTACCGCTACGACAGTAGCTCCCTTGTTAAATCATGAGTTTCTTAAATTAAATAAAAGGCATATTGAATCATCAAATGACTGTTGATATTCCTCATTAATACAATATCATTGGTATAAATCTCTATTTTGTTTCACTGCTAATACATATTATTGAAGGGTAGCCTTACGTGAGAACTTAGGCTCCGAAAAACTTGTTAATATCAAAGTAGGTCTTCATGTGTTTTATTTATTTATTTGCATCATTAATTCTCTTATATTTAAAGTACCTAACTGAGCATTGAAAATATCATTGGCATATTGTGTTTAAAGTATACTAAAAGCATTTACATAACTTATTGCTTCTCTTTTTGAATAATTGCCACTAGCACAATATTTTGAACAAATTGGATGATTGTTGAAAGTATATAAGTGATCTAGTTTTCCTTTTAGCCATTTGGTTAAAGCATATTGCATATTTTAGTTAATTGGTAATCCACATTTGAAATCTAGAGTTTGGTTGGAAGATTGGAAATTACAATTTTTTGAAGAATTGCATTTTCATTATCTTTTTTTGGATACTTGTCATTAGCATCTCATTTTGAAATCATTAGATAATTATATCTCTTGTTGACACTTTTGGCATTTATGATTATAGTTGAGATTGTCTCTTGAAAATCATTAACTAGTTGTCAAAATAACTCAAATATCAACTATAATTAAATTACTTGAAACATTAGCAATCTCACTTTACGAATAACTCTCTAATTTCACCTTGCATATCATTTTAAGCTAGTCTTGCATCCATCTAAAGCAGCATTTTTCATCTTGATACTCAGTGAATCATTTATCTTGCAAGTCTTTTCTTTTTTAGAATTGTATTTAAGGGCACTAGTCTCATAACTTTAAATCTGGTTTGTCTAAATTTAATTGAATAGCTTAAACATTGCTCAATTAATCTTACTTGCATCTAATTTAAGTCAGATTAATAAGATAGCTTTCAGTGCATCTCCTAGAACTTGTTGGTTACCAACAAGTTTTCATTCACCATCCATATTTCACCACTTAGGGACTACCCCCCTTAGCTTGCCTAGGAGATAGCTAGAACAGAGTGGACAAAGTTTACAATGAGGACCTTTGTCCTGAGCGTTGTGGCCCTTGGTGTACACTTTGGGCGACAACATTTTTTTGGCACCATTATCGGGGATAGAGTTTTTTTATCCTTAGTCCTCACAACATTTTTCTAACAATCTAATATTTTCTTCCATTCATTAGCCTGTCAAGCGGCACAACATGTTTTGGCGCCATTATTGGGACCAATTTATTGGACCTTGGCTTTACGATTTCATTTAATTCTATTTCATCTTCTCATCTTTCATCTTGGGTGTTTAAGTTAGATTTTTGTCCGGGTGGCGACTCCACTTATTCCATTTTCTACAAGAGTGTGCACTAGGAGAAATCCATGTAGCTTGGTTAATCCTTCTCTGGATCCTGAAAAGGTTCTTAAAGTCTGATTACACAAGCTCTCTTCTTGTACACTTCTTGATAATCTTGGACATGAAGCTCTCTCTGATATCCATTAACTCTTCCTTGACCATATCCATCAAGATATCATGGATATCTTTGCCCCATGTAACTTTGCTAACATTCAGGGTTATCCCCATGATTTCCCTGAAAATGGTATTAATAAGTTGCCTTCTTTTCAAGGAAATACTGCAGTTAGTGTCAAAGCTTATCTACGCGCTTTTTGTGGTTGGTGGCGTAAGTGGTCTAGAGGTAACAATCAAGAAGATGTAAACATGAGACTTTTTTTCTTACATTAGAGAAATATGCTTTGGAATGGTTTAAAGAGAAGCCCGATAACACATTTGATTCTTTTCAATCAATTGTCAATTCCTTCAAAGATAAATTTGGAGATAAAAAGGAAGAAAGACATTTGGTTAAGGCTATAAGTACCATAAAAAAGAAAGAGAATGAAATGGTTGAAGAGTTTAATAGATATTTAATGGTATTATTAAGGAAATATATCAAGATTATAATCCTCTTGATAAATATCTTCTATATTTTTACATCAATGCTTTTAATCATGATACCTCATATGAGTTAAGACGAGCTAAAACTGGTGATTATAAAGTTGGCCAAGATTTAGCAGAAGAGATGGAAAAGGATAAAAATACATCAGGGAAGTCTGAAATTCCTAGCTTTTATAAGTCTACAACTAAATTAAAAGATCCTAAGGGTAAATAAGTTAAATAATCTGATGATGACCCTATGCAAAAATTAATGCAAAAACTTGAAACCATGAAGCTTAAGCAAGCGAAATTAATCTCTAACCATGCTAAGGAAATAATTATTTTGTAGTCTAGGTTGATCCAAATGGAAAGAGCTCAAGCACAAAATTTTCAACCTAGGAATAACAATAATAATCAAACCAATAATACTTGGTAGAGAAAAGGCCAATCTAGTGAGCAGAAACCTCCCAATACGCTTGAATCTACAAATCAAGTGAATGAGGCCCCGCCTTATTGCAGGGCATGTGATAACTTTCATGAATAAGACACTTGTCCCGCTATTAGAAGAATCATTAATATGGAATGTTTAGGAAAAATAATCATGTCAATGTTGTTGGTACAGAATACCATTTGTCTCAGGAAAATTGGGCAGAAGTTAAAGAGAATAGTCAAGAAGTTAGACCTTTTACGTCTTCATATAGTATCAATAACTTTGGACATGAGAAGGATATGCAAATGAATCAAGCGCAGGTAATCAAGAATATGGAAGACAACCAGGCTCAACTCATTAAGAACATGAAACTTAACCAATCTAGATTAACAGAAGATCATGCTAGGGAAATGAGTTCTATGAAAAACAAGTTGTTGGCTATAGAAGAAAAACATGCTAATGAAATGGAAACCATGATGACTACCATGCAAAATCATTTGATTAACATAGAGAAAAATCATGTCAAATAAATGAAATCTATGCAAAATTGTTTGATGGCCATAAAAGAAAATAATGATAAAGTGATAAAATGGAATCAAGTCATGCAAAATAAATCAATGCCATAGAAGTCAAGCATTTTGATCAAATCACTGTTATTCATAACAAGTTGGATGAAATGGAAAGATCACATATACAGAAGTTCCAACTTAACTCAAATAATAAAGAGCCATAAACAAGTCATAGGCCTCCATATTCACTGAAGTAAGCTCCATCCTATTATGAAGAGGTCATTTGTTCCATTGAAAAGCGGTTAGTTGAAGGAGATCTGGATAAAACAGAAACTGAAAGAAATCATGCACCCTTGAAAGAACAGATGCAAAATGAAGAGAGGCATGTCATGAATATCTTGGATACTTCAAATTTTTCATCTGAAATTTTTCAAGATCAAGCATAATGTTCCACATCATCAGCAACATAGCCGACCACAAAGAAAAGTATGAAGAAAAATAGAAAAAGAAAGAAGCCAGATAAATCTGATGTCCTTATACATCATAACATGGGGATAAGTCAGAATCCTAAAATGATTATGATTTCACATGGCACATCAGAGAAACAACCTATGGATCTGCCAAAAAGCAGGCAAATGCTTAAGAAGGATTTCATTGAACACATATGATGCCTCCTTATGCATCATAACATGGGGATAAGTCAGAATCCTAAAATGACTAAGATTTCACACGACACAACAGGGAAACAACCTATGGATCTACCAAAGAGTAGGAAAATCCTCAAGAAGGATTTCATTGAACACATATAATGCCATGGGGCATCCTTTGTATTATATTCCTAACCCTACACCTTCTCATTTCACCATTTCATTTCTATTTTTAGATTAGATTTACTTTTCATGTTAGTAGAATTGTTACTGGTTACAGAGCTTGTATTTAATGTTCTTAATGTTATATGATGATTTTTTGGATGGATGCTACTTATACGATTTTGTGTGTTGTTTGGGTGAAAATTATGGATTCTCACATTCCTTCGATGAAGCAACGTGTCCCCAAGTAGAGCCATATATTGACCACTCTGTGTCAACAACCCTATAGCAGTACACCCATTTTTTCACAAAAGGGATTTCATTATTCAGATCATGTAGGATCCATCATCAGTCTTTAGCTTGTTAGAATTGTAAACCCATTTTGTAATTTTATAATGTAAATGATACTATTAAGACTTCCTATGTATGTAGCAACCTAGGTAAGCCTACCATTTTGATGACGAATTCTATCCTAGGAGGTTTTTCATCTCATTGATTCATGTGTGCTTCTAAACACGAATGATCGATAGATTTTTTCCCTCCAACCTCACCCCAAAGCTAGGGTGGATTTTGTCGTCAAGATCTTAGGTAAGCCCTAGAGTTCTAGTCGAGTATTTTGTAAAGTGATTTGCGAATAATTTTAACTAATTCGCTAAATTATTTTATTACAAATCACTTGGTCTACTAGATCATATTTGAGTCACAAAATTGGGTAAATAATTGAGGGTCTATAACGAACGGTGTTCCCCCTTCATGTATTAAATTGTAATATCTTGACATAAAAAATATTTTAGTGCATGATCCCTCATATTTAGACACCATGGTGTTGTAGCAACTACAACCACCCTCCAAAATTTTTCCTTAGCTTCATTTTGGAGCCTCCCTACCAACCTTTCACAACACCTTGTCTTGATTTGTCAAGTACACAAGCCTCAATGTTTTTCTTGCACAAAGTCATCCTGTCAATCAAAGCTTCATGCATTCCCCTCACAGGCTCATCACTCAAACTTGGTCCAGTTGCAGGTTGAGAAGCTTCCCCAAGAAATTGTGCAATTCATGAGGGTAACCAGCCTTCCCTCTAGAAATTGTGCAATTATGTTTGGCAGCCTGCTGGGCTCCAGAATTGCACAATCCTACCAAACAGTCTTCACCCAAAAAACTACACAATCCTTCGTAGTAGGCCTGCTCAACCCATGAATTGCGCAATCCTGGGCAACAGTTAGCTACTTTACCCAGAAATTGCACAAATCTCCTGGGCAGCCAACCCAGCTCAAATCCAGAAATACGCATTTTCTCCCATCAGTTGAGCAACCTCATGCATGAGCAGTTGGGTTAACCAGTTCCACCCGGAACCAAGGAAACTTGACTTGCATGCATGACTTTATTTTTCACGGAATAGCAAAATGAAACATGCCAAAGGAATCCCATGATTCAAGGGGCTATTTTTAGTAGCCAGAGGTTACATGCAAAGTTCGTTCTAGAAACTTTCCTCTAAGTGTCGCTTTTTCCTAGATTTGGGGTATGTGCGTCATGAGCTCAAACTTATTTATTTGACGCATCAGAGCTCATTCTCTCACATCGATCTTGGAGCTCTGACATCCCATAACGCATCCAGGACTCTTCAATGCATCCAGCTCAGCTATTCACAAGTAAGTGGTCTCAACTTGTCTTTTTCATCATTTCTATCGCTTTTTGTATTTTCACTTGTGTGGGTGTTGTTTGCTTGATTTATTTGAATGTTTGCTATTGTTTACATGTATGCTAGCTTGTACTAGCATCATTTTAGTTTTTGTTGTTGTCGCATGCATGCAACTATTTTGCATGAACGTTCATCGATTCGACGACTCGCTTCACCCACATGCGTGTTGATCTGTTTATTGAATCTTTTGTTCAATGTTTGCATGCATGATCAATCACTTCTGCTTTCACTTAGTGTTGCCATGCATTCATTTTCACATTTTCTTTCAGTTGCCCGTCGGTGAGTCTGGTCAGCCTTCGCCCGGACTCTGCCTCACCGAGACAATATTGCGCAATCCGAGGAAGGAAGGCTCTGTCTTCCTCTCCATAAATGTGTATTTCTTCCCAGACACTCTCCTCCAGGACTGTTTTTCACATTTATGAGGGACAGTGACTGTTGGCTCAGAAAATTACGCAACACAACCCTTAAGCCTGCAGTAATTTCTAGTTCAAATTATGCATTGCGCAATCCCAAGAGTTAACAGTCAGCCTAGATTGCGCATTGTGCAAATTCAGTAACCATTCTTTCCTCCCAGAAAAACCAGACTACCTTTTGCGCATTTTTGGTAGTGAATCACCTAGCCTCCTAGAAGAAATTGTGCAACCTTTGCATATCATTCCCTAGGTATGTTTTAAGTTATTCCCCAAATTTGCTTTGGTTTTTGCTAAAAGATTTCTTACCATGCATGTTGCTTTGTCTCCAAATATTTCATGTGTTCATCCGCATCTTAGCAATACAGGACCAATGGACTCCAAAAGAGCAGGATCCAAGGACACTAATGGAAGTGCAACTGGAGTAGCAATTGAGTAGGTGTTTGCATGTCTAATGATCTATGAAGATACCAAATTGTTTATGGACAAGGACATCAAGTTGAAATGGAAAGAGGTCAATGGAGAATTTGCAGGTACTTTTGTGGAAGACCTCAAAGACTGTCAAGTGTATGTGAACCTTCACAAGTCTGGTTTGTACTAGATTGCATGCAGATACCCCGCATTTCCATGCGCAGACATGATACGCTGGATCATCTCACACACTAATCCTGAGATGATGACTCTGAGCAGTGTCAGTGAGACGAAGCTTGCCACCTTCTGGGCACAAGATTATGATGGGATGTATTAGATGTCAAAGCCTGTGACTATCATGGAGACTCCTTTCAGCTTACCCAGCAGCACTACCAACTCTAGAGACATTATGAAGAACTGGGTAAAGGATCCAGCTAGATTCAAGATGACACCCAACCAGATATATAAGATGAAGATACTGTGGAAGGCATATCAATACTTGGTCATATTTGCATGTTGACTATGTGGCCAAGAAAGCACGGAAACGTTCCCACAGAGTTGGGTGGTCGCACTAGATCAACTGGCTAGAGAGGGTAAACCATGTAACTGGTCCGACATGTTGGCTCATCAACTGAAGGAACAGGTAATGAAGCCTCGACAGTCACTCGGAGGTATGGAAGTAGAGATCTACATGTCCACCTACATCTTAGATTCAATCTATACCCGACAGGAGTTCCTGGGCTTGGAGTGGGCATGGTCACCGGTAGAGACTATTGTATACACATATTGCAAGTTATTTTCCAAATGCAGCTTTAGAGGAGTAATCACATGGTTGTCCGATCATTTTTTCACCCCAATCTACAAGATGATATTCAGTTTTCGTTGCCATCTCACTGTTGTCGCATGCATGAAACTATTTTGCACTAACGGTCGATGATTTAGCGACTCGCTTCACCCACATGCATGTTGATCTGTTTATTGAAACTTTCATTCAATGTTTGCATGCACGATCAATCACTTCTGCTTTCAATTAGTTTTTCCATCCATTCACTTTCACATTTGCTTTTAGTTTCCCGTCGGCGAGTCTAGCTAGCCTTGGCTCGGATTCTGCCTCATCGAGACAACATTGCGCAATCCGGGGAAGGAAGGCTCTATCTTCCTCTCTAGAAATGTGCATTTCTGCCCAAACACTATCCTCCAGGACTATTTTGCGCATTTCTGAGGGACAGTAACTACTGGCCCAAAAGATTGCACAATGTAGCCCCTGAGCCTGCAGTCATCACCAACTAGAATTGCGCATTACACAATCCCATCAGTCAGCAGTCAACCTGGATTACACATTATGCAAATCTAGAAGCCATTCTTGCCTCCTAGACAACCCAGACTACCTTTTGCGTAGTTCTGGAAGTTAATCACCCAGCCTCTCAGAAGAAATTGCACAATCTTGGCCTATCATTCCCCAGGTATGAGTTAAGCTATTCCCGTAATTTGCTTTGGTTTTTGCTAACATATTTCTTGCCATGCATGTTGCTTTTTCTCCAAATATTTTAGGTGTTCATCCACCTCTTAGCAGTACAGGACCAATGGCATCTAAGAGAGCAAGATCCAAGGACATTGATGGAAGTGCAACTAGAGCAAAAGTTGAGCAGGTGTTCGCATGTCTACCAATCAATGAAGATACCAAACTATTTCTAGACAAGGACATCATGTTGAAATGGAAAGAGGTAAATGAAGCATTTAAAGGAACTTTTGTGGAAGACCTCAAAGACCACCAGGTGTATGTGAACATTCACAAGTTCGGCTTGTACTGGATTGCATGCATATACCCCACGTTCCCTTGCACGAACATGATACACTAGATCGTCTCGCACACTGATCTCGAGATAATGACTCTGAGCAGTGTCAGCAGGATGAAGCTTGGCACCTTCTGGGCACAGGATTATGATGAGATGTATCATATGTCAAAGCTCATGACTATCATGGAGACTCCTTTCAGCTTACCCAGTAGCACTGCCAACTCTAGAGATATTCTGAAGAACTGGGTAAAGGAGCCGCTTAGATTCACGATGACACCCAACCAGATCTATAAGACGAAGATAATAGGGAAGTTTTATCAATACTTTGTTATATTTGTGTATCGACTATGTGGCCAAGAAAGCACGGAAACCTTCCTACAGAGTTGGGTGATCACGCTGGACCAACTGGCCAAAGAGGGTAAACCATGTAATTGGTCTGGTATGTTGGCTCATCAGCTGAAGGAACAAGTAGCAAAGGCTTGATAGTCACCTGGAAGTATGAAAGCAGAGATCTACATGTATGCCTACATCTTAGATGTAATTTGTGCCCAACAGGAGTTCTGGGGCTTGGTGTGGGCATGGTCACCATCGGAGACTGCTATGAACACATATTGCAAGTTGTTGTCTAAATGCAGCTTTAGAGGAGTAATCACACGGTTGTCTGATCATTTTGTCACTCCAGTCTACAAGATTATATTCAAACAAGATCCACCCTACATGTTGAAGGAAGCAATGGAGGCACTGATAGACATTGTTGATTGGTATGCCTCACCGTCCGGCACCTTCACCGAATGTTCAGTGCAAAGAAGCCTCCGCATGTTCTACCAAAGTTTTCCTTGGATATACTCATCATGCAGGACACATCTCAGTGGGATTGACAGCTAGCTTGCACCAAAAGAAGAAGTCACCTTGGCCCACTCTTCCACTGCAGATTGGGTTATATGAGATCGGGAGTATCAAGCAAGTAGATGTCGAAGCATAACTGATGAAGAAGTATCCATTTCACCTCCAAAGCTACAATCTGTATGACCCAAATTGTATTGTGAAGGATCATTGCACAAGAGTATAGTTCAACTGGATCCATGGGGCATTTCATTGGGCCAAGGAGGACCCATGGAGATATTGCTACAGTTTCTCTAGACCCAATGAATAGGTCAGCTTTGTTGTGGAGTGGTTAGAGAATCAATGTGAAGCAGCATCCCAGAGAGCACCAACACCAATAGCAGTAGCAGCAGAGGCAAGCATACCAGTGCATGACAAGGGCAAGAGTAAGATTGTTGATCACATGGAGGAAGAGAAAAGTTGCAAGTTCCGAGCAAACCCATTGGTAGAGAAAGCACCTATGGCTATAGAGGTGAAGAGGCAACAACGCGACAAGCGAATCATGCAAAGCTAGAGGGAGAAGAGAATAATGGAGGAAGTAGAGAAGGAGTTGCATGAGCTTAAGGAGCTACTCCAGAAGCGCAGCAGCAATAGGTACAACAGGGGGTGCAACATGTGCAAACTAGGTAGGGTGAACCATCGCAGGAGCAGGACTTCTCTCATGAGATAGAGTAAGTACTTCAACAGTTGGATACAGATATGGAGCAATGGGAATCGGAACAAGGCATCGACCTTATGCCTCGTCACCAAGAGGTCGACTTACCTACTTCACTGCATCCAGATGATGAGAAAGTCTCAGGTGACTAAGGAGGCACTGAGATCCTCGGATATAAGCCAGAAGAAGAGATGCATTACATCTCATTCGACGAGTATCAACATAGAGTTGTGCAGTATCGTAGAGTGTCGACTCTAGATGATCGTACATCTCCTGCACAAGTTGAGGAACGAGTGATCATGTCTGACATGTGCAAACATCCAGTGGCCTTGGCCGATGCAACTGGAGTGCATGTCGAATCCACTAGTTCAAGTGTTCGCTTTCTGATAGCTGAGAATGAGTGAATGGCTAAAGAACTACAAACGACCAAGCAAGGAGGAGAGTTGGTGACAACGTTCTCCTGAGCTGAATGGAAGAAGGCAATACTAGATGAAGTATTTTCCCTTGACACAGTTATGCGAACGTTGTACTCCAAGTTTGGCACCGTACATAAGGCAGTCGTCCATCTCAACGGATGGCAGGAACGATGTGCTAGAAGAGCACGCATCTTGATGAACTTGCATGCTGCTATTGATTACATGCAAGCATGGACGATGAGATACAAGGGAGCCCCACTTCACTTGCCTAATATGATGAAGGCCAGTGCAGTTGAGCTGAAGCCATGTATCTGGAATCAGATCTGAAACTATGAAGGGTTCTTGCAACTCATCACTAGTATACAGGCTTCCCATGCACGTGTGCTTAAGAGTATGGATGTTATGGTGTGCGCACATGTGATCCCTTCTATTGGGATTCTCACCCAGGTGAAGATAAAGGCACGTGTCTGACTAGAGCTTGACTCATTCTTTGACAAGTTGATGTGCATTGCTACCAACCCAGACTTGCCCATCAGTGCAGACATCATGCACAAGTATGTTGCTAGTACAACCACATTGAAGACAATGATGTGCATGCTTACAAACGAATTGGATAGAGGAGCCCAAGTAGTGTACTTGGATGCTATGGAGGAAAGAGTCAAGTACCAGAAATATGTCACTTTGGAGCACACGGACACCATCAAGGACTATCGATCTTGGCATCAGTATGTTACTATTGATCATCGCGAAGATGTTGAGGAGTTGGACTTCCATGGTTTTCTAAGTCAGATTGATGTCTAGCACAGCTTGCTCAAGTCACTTTTGGCTCACATGGGTACATGTGCATTGTAATGTAATGTCATGTCAAGTGTAAGTCAAGTGTTGATAGTTGGATGTAACAGCCATAGAGTAGATAAAGAGTCATGAGGGTAGTTGAACTGTCACAAAGGGGAATGTCAAGGTTCACCCCACCCTTTGCTATAAATAGTAACTCATAACTCATTGTATGGGATTTTGGTCATCCAAGCTTCCGATAATACTATCTTGCAGAGAGCTTGGACAGTATTGTAATGAACCTTGGCTTCTCCACTGCACAGAGCTAGTAATCTCTTTGGAGGAGTAGGCGGTTGTGGTTGTAACATTCCTCTATTGGAACTAGTGGTTGGACATGGATATATTGTATGACTGGAACTTACACTTCTTAATATAAAAAGAGCTAGCACGTTTCATGCATATGTTGTATTGTATTCTATGCTATTTGGCTTACTGTAAATGATGTATGTATTGGTTTTCTTACGCATGCATGTATAACTAACTGTGTATGTATGTATGAATCTTTCTAAAATGTGTTGTTGGTTTAGCCATCACTTTGGATTGCTTGCTAACTTGCCTTCCATGTTGTAATGTATCTTTGCTCGTGTGTTCCCTTATTAACTTCGTGTTATCATAGATTTCCAAGGGGCGCACTCATCTCAACCCTCATGTGTTAGAACCTCTCATGCACCTTCCATGGCTCACTACAACTGTCACACCCTTGCTACCAAGAAAGTTATCTTACTTGCCTCTGTGCGAAATCGTAGTCAAGGCATTACTATAGGACCCACTGCTAGGACTCCTACACCAAACGATATGAGGTCTAATTGGGAATTCTTACCAGGGAGATCCCCTGACATGTTGGCGAGTCTAGCACGTGTCAACATATCTGGTGCTAGAAGGAGGGCCAGATGACAAGTTGTGTCCTCTCATCCTATTTTGAACCTTTGCATATCTTTCATGGATTCTTGCACTCTTCTCCCTCCACTTTGTTTTTCGAATCATGAAGATGTCACCATCACGAGGGAGTTCTTTGATCTCTTGTCCACTTACATGTATGCGAAGTGGCCTAGCCTGAGTTCTTACATGACTTTATTTCCATGCTTCATGAGGAAGATGGGTATTCTGACAGACAAACAAACTAGCTTGCTACTTGCATACACACTTCGCGAATCTCCACTTCGATAGTTGTGCATCCTACCCGCTAACAACGTGCACTCACTTGAGCACTTTTGTGATCTTATTGAAGACACTTTCCATCATTTTGATCAAGACCTTCTTGGCCAAAAACTGTTACAACAACGGAAGGCTCCGCATGAATCAACTATGGATTTTTGGTAGCACCTTTGTGACTTGCAGTTTCAAGCTCCGAAGAGCCAAATGAAATTTTTCTATCTTTGGAACCGGTTCAAGTATTACGTTAAGAAATATGCTCATCCCAAGAAGAAGTTTGAAATTAAGCCTTGCTCAATATTCTTTAGTGATGGAGCTATGCAATCTCAAATGGATATGGTCACTGTCACAAGTGACTGTCCGCCATCCCCTCATCAAACAGCTCCACCACTATAGATTGACGTTGAGGATCATGCTCACACACCTATTCAGCTGTCACATCCTCCCAACATCACTTTTGAGTCCATCGAATTGTCATATGCATTTTGTTCCACAGTCTTTGTCTTCACACTCGGTTGTTCCTTCGGATGATATTGTCTTGTTTGCTTCCATTCCAGACTCTACACTTTTTGTGAATGAGGTACAAGCCACACACGAAGTTGGTGTTGCACAACCAACATGCACTATCATTCATGAAGAGTATGAGTGGGAGCTTTAGCATCAACACTCAGCGAAGGATGACTCCCTTCCATCCGAGCCTACTCCTTTCTTTCCTAACATCTTTGGTGAACCTGCCATCCATGATTTTGCATGTGTATCTTCATCCATGGAGGCACCCATTGTAGATCATTCGTAAGACACATCGGATGTCAGTCCATCATCCAACAACAAAGAGGATAAGTATTTCATTGAAAATTCACTTGATCTTTAATCTGCCTTTTCCGGAAACACGGAGGATGGATTTGTTTGTTTCTCATCTACCCCTCTGTTTGATTCATCAGATCATGAGGATGTCGATGAAATCATTGATTTTTCTAATCGTGGTTGTCATGATCCATTTACTCCCATATTCAATCATGATCATGTTTCTATCGCAATTGATTTTTCGAAGCCACCACCTATGATGATCTATCCGATGATGAAGCTGAAACATCCAAGACTATCGAGGCACTTCAACCCGAGCTTATGGTTATGCTAGGCCCTTGGCCTCTTGGGGTTAGTCTCACTTCCGATCAGGAAACTATTCAATCACCTAAGGCTCCTCATCACTCATCTGTATGCCTTGAAGTTCAATCCCACGTGCACATCATGCTTCCTCCACTTGAACTACATGATCCTATCGCTCATGCATTGGAGGAATCTTACATTGCAAGCACGTGTGCACGACGCAAGTTTTCTTTCTTTCTTTAGTTTGCTTTCATGTAACAGTCAAGAGTGTGCTTATGATTCAAAGTTGCATGCAGTGTTGCACAACACCATGATATGTCCGCAGACTTCTCCTCATACACTTGCACTCACTTATGTCCCATGGGCATTTTGGAGCACAAAGTGTGGTTGTCTTCATTGTTATATCTTTCTTGCTTGCTGGTTCACATAACTCAGTTGCTTGCGGACCAAGCCTTCACCAACATGGGTCAACCAATGCACCAGTGGCTGCATTGGAAATATCACTTCACATGATCAACCCCTTGCACCATTAGTTTAAGAGTAGGAGTAGTGTTTTCTTTCAGTTGGTTTGCCTGCATGCTTGTTTTCTTACTTGCTTTGTTAGTTTGTTTTTTTGTTTGCTTGTTTTCTTACTAGATTTTCTTTTGCTTTTGCTTCTACTCTTGCTTTGCTTTGTTGTTTGTTTGTTTTCTTGTTTTGTTCATCGGTTAGTCTCACATGAAACCATGTATGATTCTTGAAACAAGCTGGGTAAAGTACAAGAGGCCTTGTGCAACTATCACTATTTGGTTATCTATCATCTTGCCTCTATATGAAGATCTTGTTACTTTTAGTCCATGATATGTCGAAGGAAAATACATATTGTTCGAAGTGAATCTTGGTGAAAACACAACGCTTGCGCTAACTAGTGTCACCTACTCTAGTCGATTGTTTTGGGTTAACCCTTGTTAACTCAGTCAAGTAGAGTAAGGTGATGGGGAAAACCTTAATAGGCATGCCAGAGGTATAATAAAGTACTTCTCTACTAGAAAAACCTCCTCTACTCTCAATAAGCTGGGATCCCTCTTCCACCTTTAAAATGAATAAGTGTTATGCATAGTTATGAAAATGAAAAATAGAAAATGGAAAAGTGAAAAAGCTTGAACAAATGAAAAATGAATAAGGCGAAAGAAGAGAAAGGCTTCCTGTGCAGAGAGGTGATGCAAGTAACTCCATCAGGGTACTAACCAGGGTCGCTTGCAACAAAGCCATGCTTGTGTTCCCATGTGTCCCCATCGAGGTACTGTTCAGGTTTGCTAGCAGCGGAGCAACACTAGAGATGAAACTAAGACTTTGACAACTATATTGCTTGTGCACCAATATACCCCTCAACCCCAATTGAAACAACTGTGTTTCCTTGGCTTGGAATGTGTGTCAATCTATTATCACTCAGGTTGTTCCCAAAAGTTGTAAGAAATGGAATACGGCTGAGGTAACCACAAACCAATCTTTTAGATACAGATTCTAGCCAATCTACATCCAGAGAGGGCTCTCTCTTTATAATTTAGCTTTGTTTTGATATTAGGCTAGTTATGAAGTACAGGGTTTTCTTTTGAGTTTGGTTGGAAGGAAGGGGGACTCAATAGCACAATGAGGTAAAATTGAAACATTTCAGTCCATTGGGCATGATGGAGTCAAAGAGGGATGGCTTCCTGGGTTAGGTTTCTTACCAGAGGATTTATCACAGAGCAAGGTACTCGAATATGGAACAATTTATAGGCTTGAAAATCAGATGGAATGGATTCAATGGGTGAAGAGCAATTAAGAATTCTTCATCATGTTGACAGAGGGAAAATGGATGATTACTGCAAAGGAGAAATTAATAATTCCTTAGCTAATATTCAAGAAGAAAGAACCAGGGGAAACAGGAGCAACTAAGAATTCATTGTTTATGCTAATTCTGAAGAAAACATTAATAATAATAGAGACTGAACACAGAGTGCAAACAAGCAAATTCTGAGTTATTATTTTTCTCTATTATTTAGATCATGAAACATAGATTATATAATAAACATAGAAACTGTAAAACAGAAGTTAGAAGGACTTCTTGATCCATAAAACGATTCAAGAATTCTGAAAAATGATTCCAATAGCTTTTTTATTTCCAAAATGGTTTAGTGTTACAGTCAAAACTACGAACGTTCACCAGCAACCAACCAACCCCAAATACTTCATCTGTGGGGGTATTTATAGAGAAATGTCAAGATATCATACAAAATATCTGATAGAAATAATATCTGCTGGTAATATAATGCTTCTTTTACATAGATAGAGATAGATAGTCTCGAAAACAGGGAGACAATAAATAGATGCAATAAATTCATGTTGCGCTGGTTGATCCATCTTTATGAGATGTACTGGAGGTAGGTGCTGCAAGTCGGTTCCCAGTTGTCTTGTACTGATCCTCTGTGTCGGTTATTCTGACTTGGCTAGATTTTCTTTAACTCTGATGTGATGCGCTTTGAACCACGTGAACGTGATTCATTCCTTTTTTTTGCATTATAGTAAATGATCCAAAATTTTGTATTGTCCAAAGATAATTTACAAGATTTCTAACATGCCTTGCCACCATTTTGGTCCTAGTAATTTATGTCTCTGCAGCTTCCTCAGAGTTTCGTCGGTTTCTGTGTACCTGAAGAAATTAGGTGGGATGGTGAACAGATGTTTTACCTCATGCTCTATGTAGAATAGATTTTCCAGGCTGTCATAAAGGGATTGGCCAGAAGGAAGTGCCTTTTCTCCTGAAGTGCTTGAAGATGCATTAGCTTGATTAGCAGCATATGTATTTAATTTATGTACATAGTCCTTGTGCTTCATCAGACGATCATTACTTCCCAAAGGACTTGGCAAACCTTTTTGATGCAGGACTGTAAATTTTCTTGTGAAAGAATCAACCTCTACTTGCATGTCCTGGCATCTTCTGTCCAATTTTTGCATTAGAGTTCTCATGGTTAGAACTCTCTTGATGTCCAGAATGGTACCTGTTATGTCTCTAATATCTAGTGCTTCTAGTTCTTCACTGGTCTTGGTATTCAAAAAATGTATCAGCCTGTTAGCTTTCTTAGGCATATGTCCCAATAAGGCTCTTGTTTTGTGAATTTCCTCTTGAGCCACTCTTATCAAATCAATTTTTTCATAAATGGTTTGAATAGACCTCCAGATACCACTAAGGGATTGAGTGATGTTGGTCCACAAAATTCCTCTGATTTTTGCCAGAGGTTTATCTAGAGAGAGATCCTTTTCTAAGGCTCTTACCTTGTTCTCCAATGCTTTGATTTCCCTTGCTTTCTCTGCCACATTCATCTTGGATTTATCATAACTTTTCTCTACCTTTGCCAATTTTTCTTTTACCTACTTTAGCTCAGATACTTGGAGTTTCAAATCCTCCATGGCTTTTATTAATTGATATGTATTCATAGCTGTACTGTTGCCTGGTGCTGTTGCTGGCGTACTTGTGGTGATTTCTGTTGTTGATGTCGGGACAGTGGGAGGAACTGTTGTTATAACTGTAAGAGGGGCAGTTGTGACTGTTGGAGCTACTTCAAGGGGCTGGGAGGTCGACTCTCCCTGCTTCTCTCTTATTGCTTTCTCCAATGCCTTCTCTGTCTCACTTAATCTTTCATTCATTCTCATAAGCAGGTCCATCATGTCCTCCTCTGACTTCTGCTGTACAACTTCTATGGTTTGTGGATGCATAATAGAAGGTAGCTTTAATTGCTTCCTGAGGGCAGTAATGTCCTCTTCCTTATTCTTCATCAAATCCTTTATGCCTTTGGCATCTTTGGGATCATGTCCCAGTTCAATTATAATATCTTCCAAGGATTTAATCCTGTTGTCCTTGGCTAGAGAGGAAGCCTTCTCCAAATCCAGTTTAGCGAAGGTGTTGTTCAATGAGTTCTGCAATTTGTGATCCAGCATCGCTTTATCTGCTAGTGTGGAGTAGACCATCTCTCCAGTTTGTTTATGTAGCTCAATCTGGTCCATTGGATGAATGTCTTTGGTAAGGACCTCCAGATTTGTCCTGATGTAGTCAGCTGCTGACTGTGGTTGTTGCACTTTGGGCTTGAAATAGCTCATGATCATTTTACCTTCTTTAATGTCATATGCAGACATTAACCCTTGCTGATTGGTGGGGGCCATCTTGAGAAACTGATTATAAAGTTGCAACCTTGGTGGGCCATTCCAGGCCTTTATCTCTGTGAATGTCTTTTTGATATCAAAGCCCTGCTTGCTTTGTGGCCTAGTGTATGAGACTTCCACACTATGCTGCCTTTCTAGATCCTGCCTGTGAGAGGTGGTGGATGTTTCTATCACTGGGGATGTCTCCTGGCTAACCATATTTTCCCCCCTTAGACTACCTGCGGTTTCCTCAATAAATTCATCTTCTGATAGGGGGTATATTCTTTGCCTTTTTGCCCCTAGTTGCTCTGATGGTCCACTCAAAGGTGTGCCTTCTTCTCTGTCTCTTTTCTTGCCCTTCTCCTCATTTAGAGGAGTTTGTAACGCTGGTATCTCTGGTGCTTTGGTCTGGACCGAAGGAATTTTCCCCTGTTGATCAGTCATTGCTTGTTGCTCTGTGCCCCCTACTTCCTTGCCCTTTGATGTCCCTATAGCTGGTGTAGTGCTTTCTTGTGTAGGCTGCTGAGAAGTTCCAGCAGCAGATGTGTCAACTCCGTTTGCTGAGGCAGCTTGAAAGATACATGTCCAAAAGAGTCCAGGTCAAGGGTGTTTTCAAGATCTTTCATAGCTTGTTCCATCACTTCTTGCTGAGTAAGTTCTTCTATTAATGTGCCCTCTACCCACTCATCCTGATTAGCAAATTGCTCTATTTCAAGGATCCTAGAATGTTTATAGGCCGATAGCCTGTTTTTTACTTTTATATCACCTATAAAGCCATTTGGGTCATATGGTACCCACCATGCTTCCCATGCTTTCCTCTTGTTAATGATAAAAGGGCCTAACTGGTTTCTTATTCTTAGCTGGGCCTTTTTCTTTGCACTGCAAAAGTGAGTTAAATCTGCACTGATAAGTTGCCTGAAATACTCCAGTGCAAACAGTCTCATAGGCATATATTTGGGCATCTTGTAAGGGCACAACTCACAGCCATATATTCTGATTTTGGTGTGATTCTGGTAAAAGTACCAGTCACCTATTCTATAGTTTTTGGAGAGCTGTAAAATCTTTTGCATATCACCAGAGAGTCTAGGAGGAGGAGTTCTCATCAGTAGAGAGGAGACCAGATGTATAAACAAGTCAATGAATTCACAGTAGGTATAAGGGGAGTCACAGACATTGTGGAAGGCTGAGGTCCAAAAGATCACAGACCTCCTCTCTCCTTTAGAATCCAATTTTTTAATGGGAAACTGAAAACTGTCTGTTTGATAATACAAAAGCAGATGATATATATAAGATGTGTACTTGAAGACTCCTTCTCTATCTAGACTCATGAATTGGTCATGGATCTTGTTGGCAATGAAAGTAGCATAGTCATATTTGGCAGCAGGGGGCTGTCTTGGAGTAAACATGGACAACAAAACTAAGGTGGTCTCATCAACATATTCACTTGTCTTAAATCCTAGGACATAGGATATCATATCAATAATGAATCTTCCAGCTTCATTGAACCAGACATGCACATAGGGAGGTGGGACTTTGGGATGGCACTCTGGTCTCATAAACGTTTGAGAAATACGGGTTATCTCTGAATTGGGTAGTTTAGGGCCCTGCTCAAGCAAGAATCCCATAGAAAGAGGAGCCAGAGGCTGAGTGGGTTTGAAGTGTAACATCTCATTGATGGACTCAAGATTTATATAAAAGAGGACATTTCCAGATGGAGTCTTAATTTCTCTCTGAGCAGGTTCATAATTGGCACAACATAGGTGGATAATATCGGGGAAAACATTGACTAAGGGGAGGTAGTACATGGGCAGGTTGGATTCCCATATTCCATAGAGATCAAAGTTACTTTGGTAACTATTCCTAATTTCACAAAATGCCTAGAGGTGGTTTTTGGCACCAGTTAAGTCGTTAATTTGAAAATCTCTGTCAGCTAAGGGCAACCACTCCAGGGTTTTGTGAGGTGCATTGAGGGGCGCAACATTGAGGGCCACAGGGGCTTCCATGTTTGTTTACTGTGTTTTTAACTGGAGGTCAAGTTCCTGTGGGAAAAAACAGGCAAAAGAGCAGTTCTGGGTATATTTGTATGAAGGCAGCAGGTTGAATTTAACTTGATTTTGGGTCCTTGGGCAAAATTCACAGAGGAAAACTGAAACTTACAAGGTACGGGAAAGAATTGAGGTAAATACATGACTTTAAAGGTGAACTATGTACTTTGTAGGTTGCAAGACGAGCTGGATAGACGGATGTTGAACTTTGTTGGCCAGGTGGCAGACTGTAAGCTTTAAGCAGTGAACTAGACATACTTTTGCATGCAAACAGGTCCGCAATAAAAATGGGAAAAAATGACAATTTCGCGATTTTTAACAAAAATTGGCTTCGCGGGGTTTTTTGGTGCTTTTTGGTTGGATGACGTCATCGGGATGTGATGTTTGTCATGACATGGGGGTACGGATGCTGATGTAGCGGTGATGTGGCAATGGCGTTAGCGGGCAGGGTCAGCGGGAGGTCAGTAAGCGGTATCGGCCCGCACCGCTTATGGGCCAGAGTGGTTTGGGGTGGAGAGGCAGCGAGCATGGCGGGAATGCACCGCGTGTCCCCAGTACGGTGGTAATGCCGCCAACTCCCCGGGAGTTAAAATACAGCAGTGGGATGGGGCGCGATATGATCTTGAGTCGTCCGATGGGAGAGTGCCGATCGGACGGTTGGCGCTCGTTGGAGGTGACGGAGGGTTATGGCGCGGAACCCATACAATATATTTAAAACTTATAATGTATCGGGGTCACTTATCATTGGTTTGTGAGGTTGCGGGTTCGGTTATTAATTAACCAAAGGTTAATTAATCCCATGGTTGTGCATGAAGGGCTATTATAAGGTTCCAAGTAAACCTTTAATCCCCACTATTATAATAATATGGTTTATATTTAAACCTGGGCGGGGTATGTAGAATATAGGGGTTTTTTTAGTATATCAACAATATATGGGGAAGGGGAATTTATACAAGGGATTTATATAATAAAGTTATTGGTTAATATGAATATGAAAAGAATAGGCGCTAAGTTATAAAGTTCAACAACTCAGGCTTAGGAGAAAATGTTTTACACAAGAAATGTGGCTTCTTGCCTTCGGTAAGAATGTGGTTTTTACTTAGGCCTTTTCATGAAATGAGGTGGGGTGATTTGGGAGTATTGAGCAGATCTCAATATCCTTGGGGGGAGGTTAGTAAGTGATTTTGGGAGAAGTATGGAGGGAAATTAGACATGCCTCACTTGATTTGTAACCAAACAGTTGCCATGGTACTTATGATATCCATAAGATGAACACTTTTAAGAGACAAAATTAATCATAAGCATGCTTCTGTAACACCAAAACTGCCTGCCTAGCCTACTCTACCTAACATTTTTTCTTCTTTTTCTATGGGTGCACTTGGACTAGCAGACCCTTTCAATCTTCTTTTCTTTTCATTGTAATCCTATCTAAATCAACCCTTATAACATCCAAGGGCGCATATTTAACAATTGAGCTCCTTTGCTTCTCTACCTATCTATTTACCTGCCAAGATTGAACAGTTTGGACAGGTATTATTTCTCTATCTCTAAGACAAGTAAATTCAAACATGAACTGGCCAAAATTAAATTGTTTGGCCATTCACCCATGGTAGCATTATTGAACAAGCTTCACGCCATCATATCTTTGCAAAAATAGAACAGTAGTGGCATTTTGGACTTGCACACTTTCATGGTCCTTTGTTTGGGGTTCATTTCTTTCATTTTCTTGGCCATTTCATTCTTCTTGCCCTTTGATTTTTCTTTTAGGGCATACCCTCTTTACATTTTTTAACTTTTTTTATTTCTTGGGAATATGGAAAACCTTTGCAACCAACCAAAGGTATGAACATATTAGAGCTCATCAATGTCAATCATGAAAAATGACACCTATTGGTATAGGAACCTAACACAATCAACCAAGAGCTTCGTAGATGCTACATCTTACAATCAAGCTAGTGCGAAACCAAGTTGAACTGAGAACTGAACAATACTTTCGGAGGTGTTAGACTTTCTTTTCACGAACAAGGTCCATTCAAAGAGTTGGAGTTCTACTAGTGTGTCACCAAGTGTTGTAGCGGCTACAACCACCCTCCAAAATTTTGCCTTAAGTTTGTTTTGGAGCCTCCCTACCAACCTTTCACAGCACCTTGTCTTGATTCGTCAAGTACACAATCTTTAGTATTTTTCTTGCACAAAGTCAGCTTGTCAATCAAAGCTTGATGTATTCCCCTCACAAGCTAATCACCCGGAATTGGTCGAGTTGTAGGCTGAGTAGCTTCCCCAAGAAATTGTGCAATTCTAGAGGGAATCTAGCCTTCCCTCTAGAAATTGCATAATTTTGTCTAGCAACCTGTTGGGCTCTAGAATTGTGCAATCTTGCCAAAAAGTCTTCACCCATAAAATTGTGCAATCCTTCCCAGCAGGCCTGCTCAGCCCAAGAATTGCACAATCTTGGGCAGCAACCAGCTGCTCTGCCCGGAAATTGCACAAATCTCCTAGGAAGCTAGCCCAACTCCCATCTAGAAATGCACATTTCTCCCATCAGTTGAGCAGCCTCATGCATGAGCAGTTGGGTTGACCAATTCCACTTGGAACCAAGGAAACTTAACTCACATGCATGACTTGCTTTTTCCCAGAATAGAAAAAGGAAACATGAAAAAGGCATCCCATGATTTAGGGATCTATTTTTAGCAACTGGAGGTTACATGCAAAGTTCGTTCTAGAAAGGGTCCTCCAAGTGTCGTTTTTTCCTAGATTTGTGGCATGCATGTCATGAGCTCAAATTTATTTATTCGACGCATTAGATATTATTCCCTCACATTGATCTTGGAGCTCTGACATCCCACAGCACATCCAAGACTCTTCGACACATCCAGCTTAGCTATTCATGGGTAAGTGGTCTCAACTTATCTTTTTCATCATTTATGTCATTTTTTTTTGTTTTCTCTTATGTGAGTGATGTTTTCTTGATTTATTTGAATGCTTGTTGTTTACATGTATACTATCTTGCACTAGCACTGTTTCAGTTTTCATTGCTATCTCACTGTTGTCGCATGCATGAAACTGTTTTGCATGAACAGTGGTCGATTCAGCGACTCGCTTCACCCACATGCATGTTGATCTGTTTATTGAATATTTCATCCAATGTTTTCATGCACAATCAGTCACTTCTACTTTCACTTAGTGTCGCCATGCATTCACTTTCACATTTTCTTTCATTTTCATGTTGGCGAGTATGGCCAACCTTGGCCTGGACTCTGCCTTACCGAGACAACACTGCGTAATCTGGGGAAGAAAGGCTCTGTCTTCCTCTCCAAAAATGCACATTTTTCCTAGACACTATCCTCCAGGGCTTTTTTTTGCATTTCTAAGGGACAGTGACTGTTGGCCCAAAAAATTTAACAATGCAGCCCCTGAGCCTGCAGTCATTGCCAGCTAGAATTGTGCATTGCACAATCCGAACAATTAGCAATTAGCCTGGATTGTACATTGGGAAAATACAGCAGCTAGTCTTGCCTCCCAAACAACCCAGACTACCTTTTGTGCAATTCTAGCAGCTAGTCACCCAGCCTCCCAGAATAAATTGTGCAATCTTTGCCTATCATTCCCCAGGTATGTGTTAAGTTATTCCCCAAATTTGCTTTGGTTTTCACTGACATATTTCTTGCCATGCATGTTGTTTTTTCTCCAAATCTTTTAGGTGTTCATCTGCCTCTTTGCATTACAGGACCATCCAAGAGAGTAGGATCAAAGGACACTGACGAAAGTGCAACTGGAGCAGCAATTGAGCAGGTGTCCGCATGTCTACGGATCTATGAAGATACCAAATTGTTTCTAGACAAGGACATCAAGTTGAAATGGCAAGAGGTCAATGAAGCATTTGTGGGCACTTTTGTGGAAGACCACGAAGACTTCAGGTGTATGTGAACATTCACAAGTCCGGCTTGTACCGGATTGCATGTAGATACCCCACGTTCCCATGCATGGACATGATACATTGGATCGTCTCGCACACTAATCCTAAGAGGATGACTCTGAGCAGTGTCAGCGGGACAAAGCTTGCCACCTTCTGGGCACAAGATTATGATGAGATGTATCAGATGTCGAAGCCCATGACTATCATGGAGATGCCTTTCAGCTTACCCAGTAGCACCACCAACTCCAGACACATTCTAAAGAACTTGGTAAAGAAGCCGGCTAGATTCAGGATGACACCCAACCAGATCTATAAGATGAATATACTGTGGAAGGCGTATCAATACTTGGTCATATTTTCATGTCGATTATGTGGCCAAGAAAGCACGGAAACCCTCCCACTGAGTTGGTTGATCGCATTGGACCAACTGGCCAGAGAGGGTAAACCATGTAACTAGTTCGGCATGCTGGCTCATCAGCTGAAGGAATAGTTAATGAAGGCTTGATAGTCACCCGAAGGTATGCAAGTAGATATCCACATGTCCGCCTACATCTTAGATGTAATTTGTGCCCGACAGGAGTTATCGTGCTTGGAGTGGGCATGGTCACTGACAAAGACTTCTGTGAACACATATTACAAGTTGTTGTATAAACGCAGCTTCAGAGGAGTAATCACACGGTTGTCTGATCATTTTGTCACCCCAGTCTACAAGATGATATTCAAACAAGATCCACCCTGCATGTCGAAGGAAGCAATGGAGGCACTTATAGATAGTTTTGATTGGTATGCCTCATCGTCCAGCAACTTCTTCTGAATGTTCAACGTGGAGAAGCCTCCGCATGTTCTACTGAAGTTTTCCTTGGACATAGTCATCATGAAGGAAGTCGCATATTACATCTTGGCAGGATTGATAGCTAGACTACCCCGGAAGAAGAAGACACCTTGGCCTGCTCTTTCGTTGCGGATTGGGTTATATGAGATCCAAAGTATCAAGCAAGCGAATGTTGAAGCAGAACTGATGAACAAGCATCCATTCGACCTCTAAAGCTACAATCCGTATGACCCACATTGTATTGTGAAGGATCACTACACGAGAGTATAATTCAACTGGATCCATGGGGCATTTCGTTGGGCCGAGGAGGACTCATGGAGATATTGCTACAGTTTCTCCAGACCCAATGAATAGGTTAGCTTCATTGTGGAGTGGTTAACGAATCAACGTGAAGCAGCATCTTGGAGAGCACCAGCACCAGTAGCAGTAGTAGCAAAGGCAAGCATACCAATGTGCGACAAGTGCAAGAGGAAGATTGTCGATCGCATGGAGGAAGAGCAAAGATGCAAGTTCTAAGCAAACCCATTGGTAGAGAAAGAAGCTATGGCTATAGAGGCAAAGAGGCAACAACGCAACAAGCGAATTGTGTGAGGGTAGAGCGAGAAGAGAAAAATAGAGGAAGCAGAGAAGGAGTTGCATGAGTTGAAGGAGCAACTCCGGAAGGAACAAGAACTGTGCAAACATGAGAGGGAAGCGCAACAACAACAGGTACAGCAGGAGGTGAAACATGTGCAAATAGATGAAACATCACCCGTACAGGTAGTGGTTTCATTAGAACAACTGGAATCAGGCAAACAAGGTGAAGCAATCGTAGGAGCACGACTTCACTCATGAGTTAGAGCAAGCACTTCAACAGTTGGATACGGATATGGAGCAACGGGAATCGAAACAGGAAATCAACCTTATACCTCATCACCAAGAGGTTGACCTACCTGCTTCACCGCATCCAGATGATGAACAAGTCTCAAGTAACCGAGGAGGCACTGAGATCCTCAGAGATTAGTCGGAAGAAGAGATGCACACCATCTAATTCAAGAAGTCTCAGCATAGAGTTGTGCAGTCTCATAGAGTTTCGACTCTGGATGATCATACATCTCATGTGCAAGTTGAGGAATGAGTGATCATGTCTGACGTGTGTAAACATCCAACACTCTTGGCTGATGAAACTAGAGTGTATGCCGAAGCCACTAGTTCAAGTGTTCACTTTCTGATAGCTGAGAATGAGATAATGCCAAAGGAACTACAGACAACCAAGCAAGGAGGAGAGTTGGTGATAGTGTCTGCCCGAGTTAAACTCAAGAAGGCAATACTAGATGAAGTATTGTCCCTTGACACAGTTATGTGAGCGTTGTACTCCAAGTTTGGCACCGTGCATAAGGAAGTCATCCATCTCAATAGATGGCAATAGTGATGTGTTAAAGAGCATGTATCTTGATGAACTCGCATGCTGCTGTTGATTACATGCAAGCATGGAAGATCAAATACAAGGGAGCCTCGCTTCACTTGCCTAAGATGATGAAGGCTAGTGCAATAGAATTGAAGGCATGTATCTGGAGTCAAATCTGAAACTATGAAGAGCTCCCATAGCTCATCACTAGTATACAGGTTTCCCATGCATGTGTTTTCAAGAGTATGGATGTTGTGGTGCGCACACAGGTGATCCCATATATTGAGACTCTCACCTAGGCGAAGACAAAGGCATAGGTTCGACTAGAGCTTGGCTTGTACTTCGATGAGTTGATGCGCATTGCTACCAGCCTAGACTTGCTCATCAGTGCAAACATCATGCACAAGTATGTTGTTGGTCTAGCCACATTGAAGAAAATTATGCACATGCTTACAGACGAGTTGGACATAGGAGCTCGAGCAGTGTCCCCGGATGCTATGGAGGCAAGAGTCAAGTTCCATAAAGATGCCACTTTGGAGCACAAACACACCATCAAGGACTACCGATCTTGACATCAGTATGTCACTGTTGATCATCACGAGGATGTTAAGGAGTTGGAATTCCATGGTTGTCTAAGTTAGAGTGATGTCTAGCACAACTTGCTCAAGTCAATTTTGTCTCACATGGGTACATGTGCATTGTAATGTAACTTCATGTCAAGTGTAATTCAAGTGTCAATAGTTGGATGTAAGAGTCATAGAGTAGATGAAGAGTCATGAGGGTAGTTGAATTGTCACAAAGGGGAATGTCAAGGGTCACCCCACCCTTTGCTATAAATAGTCCCTCATAACTCATTGTATGGGCTTTTGGTTAGCCAAGCTTCCGATAAGACTATCTTGCAGAGAGCTTGGACAGTGTTGTAATGAGCCTTGGCTTCTCCACTACGCAGAGCTAGTACATCTCTTTGGAAGAGCAGGTGGTTGTGGCTGTAACGTTCTGCAATCAGAACTAGTGGTTGGACATGGATGTATTATATGACTGGAATTTACACTTCTTAATATAACAAGAGCTAGCACGTTTCATGCATATGTTTTATTGTATTCTATGCTATCCGGTTTACTCTAAATGATGTATGTATTGGTTTTCTTACGCATGCATGTATAACTATCTGTGTATGTATGTATGAATCTTTCTGAAATGTTTTGTTGGTTTAACCATCAGTTTGGATTGCTTGCTAACTTGCCTTCCATGTTGTGATGTATCTTTGCTCGTGTGTTTTCTTCTTAATTGTGTGATATCACAGGCTTCCAAGGGGTGCACTCATCTCAACCCCTATGTGTTAGAACCTCTCATGAAACTTCCTTGGCTCGCTGCAGTTGTCACACCCTTGCTACCAACAGAGCTATCTTACTTTCCTCTATGCGAAATCGCAGCCAAGGCATTACCATACGACCCACTGTTGGGACTCCACCAAACAGTCTGAGGTCTAATTGGGACTTCTTACCAGGGAGATCCCCTAACATGTTGGCGGGTCCAGCACCACCAACACATGGCTAAATTATTTGAGGGTTGGAAAATTTATTATCCCCTCATGAGTCAATTAATTAAACTTTTTGGCAAAAATAAGTTAAAATCCTAAGCCAGTAATTTGATTAATTCTAAGTTCTAGGAAAAACCAATTCTCCAAATTAAAAAAATTGTGGTTGGAGGTCCCTGACCAAGAGAATATTAAAAATTTCAATTGACTTTTCAGTGTTGGGCCTTGGTAGTTAAGTCAAAGTCAAATTTTTGAGGAAATCAACTCAAAATTATTAATTTTGAGTTTATTAAAATTCAATTAAATGAAAAAATTGAATTTCCTCAAAAATAAAATAATTTCGATGGAGGAGATTAAAAGATAATTAAATATTTTTCAACGGTCAATATTACTTTGATGGGGATAAAGCCAACTAGCAATTGGATAATTAATATATAAATTAGAGGTCATTTTTCATTCATTCGAAGGCCCTTTGCGTATTCTGGTCGAATGCAAAGTTAAGTACCTTTTGTTGCCTGTCTCTTGTTTGGTGACAGGGTGAAAAGCATGGTTTGAGTTTGAGCATATTATGAAGGTCACCCCTCATTACAACAGTGAATATATTTTACAGGCCCAAAAGTCGATTAGGGCCATGTTCATCCATTGGTGAGATCCCAAACTCATGAGGGATGAATTTTCCCATGTAATGTGCTCATATCTGATTTGATTGTTGGTGTGTGATCAAACCCTTGCAGTAGAACGAATGGAGGGCCAAGTATATTTGTGGAGTCAAAGGTTGTAGCTAGACAAGGATCCAGAAGGGTCAAGGTACAATTGAATCATCAGTAGCAAGTTCCCTTGCATGATTACCTAGATGTAATCCCTGACATTTTGTTAAAAAAATGGGGTTTATTTTCAACTATGTGAATCTTATCCATGTTGTCGTTATTTTGCATTCCTTTACCAACATTATATTGTTGTGCAGATATTTGAGAAATTTTCATTGTTACAGTCATCTATGTAAAGGATTGAAGAACTATGTGAAATAGTATGTCTTCCATGTGTTTGACAAAATTCCCTTTAAAGGCTCTAGCAGGCTTACTAATTAAATTTAAAAGGGAACAATATAATGTCCCAAAATCCCTTGAAATTTAACATAAGGGGAAATTCCATCTTAATGGGATTAGCATTGAAACATGGAGCTTATCAAGCAATCATCACTTCTCCTGAATTAGTACACGAGTGTGCAATTCAATTCCTTGACAATAATATTTTTAGGGAGAAAAGAGCAATGAAAAACAACAAACCCTTCTCAAAGGGAGCCCATGCCGCTCTCTAGACTAACCAACCAAGGAAACTATAGAAAGAAAAAGAAGTGGGAAATTAGTTGTTTGTACTGGGGTCAAATTTGAAGTTTATGAAAACAGGGGATGACCTCTCTAAATTGGAGAAGTTGGACTCATGTTTGTCTGAGGTAACCCAATCTTATTGGTATATTTTAAGGTGGGCTTTGAAGTCGTCAATGCTTGCCTTGATCCAACACTAATTTATGGAACACCCTTGTAAAGAGGTAAAGTTGCAGTTGCTTCTTGCCTCGGTGAGTTCGTAAGGATAATTGTTCTTGTTCCCCTTACAATGATGAAATTTTAAGAAGGGTTCTATAGTTGATTGTGGAAAGCTTCCAAATATTGAATGATATCGTGGACCCTACTTTTAGTAAGAAGCTCAAGGTCTTAGATATTGTAGAAAAAACACATTGTGTGCCATTATTCTCATCTAGATTGCAATGGATTAATTATTCAAATATCCCAATGCTTCCTCACCAACATTAGAGAACATCATCTAGACATTGTTAAAACCATCATGTAAAATATTGTCTTTAATTTTAGGTGAAGAAGATGCCATTTGAAAAAATCTATTGTCAAAGTTGTTGGCTATTTGGAGGAAGGAGTAGGGTGTTTTTCCTACTGCTCATGAATTCTAAAAAAAGATTGGTTGAGCAAAATATAAAAAGGCTCAAAAAGTGACTCATTGCAAAAGAACTAAATTCAATGGGGTTGCAGGTCACAAGATATTCCAACAAGGGTAAGAGCTAAGTAAGAAAGAAGAAAAATTGTCCATCATGGATAGTTGATCACTTTGGTGAGGATCTATTACATCGAAACATTGTTGAGGACAAAAGAGCAGTTGTGACAATGGAGCATGAAAGCAATGCCTTACTTCCAGAAGAGAACATGTTGTTGAGGAAAAACTAGTAGAATAATAAAGGGTTGGTGAAGCACATTCATCGACGTCTGCAGATGCTAGAACACAGGAGGATGACAATAGCATTGATACACAATATTTGATAAGTGAGCCTCTTATGATGATAAGGTATGATAAAACTTTGTATTTGCAAGAACTTGAAGAGAGGTACAATTTGCATCAAAAGAATCATAAACACCTCTTTTAGAGAACTCATTAAAGGTTCAAATAACAATATTGGACGAGATGTCCATCTAGCTACATGGCTTTTAGTTGATAGTCACCAAGAGCATACTATGGAAAAAATTAATAATCTTGCAAAAGGGATCTTAACAATAAAGGAAAAACCCCAGAGGTTAAAAGGCACAATATCAAAGAAGGACAATGAGCTTGAGGTGTGTGGAATCAAGTGTGCTAGGACAACTACCTAGCTTTCTAGTATTGAGGAGCAATTAAAATTCCTAATAGGGTAGCAACAAAAACATTCTTTTGAGTTGTGTTTAGCAAGAAATACATAGACAAGGCATGCAATACCTTGAATCCACATTTGCATGAGTAGGTACATGATTAATGAGCATCCTTGCACATTATTGTTCAACCCACATAGAGAGAGGGTGATGACACATAAGCAGGGGATGGAGATTTGGTATAAGGAGTTTACTTATATGGAAAAACGAGTTGAGTCTTGTAAGTCTCTTAAGGTGTTTCTGCATGATGGTTATCTTGTAGTGTAATGTCCCCAAGAGATTAATTTCCCAAGAGATGAAGTAGACTTCAATCCCCATAGGTTATAGCCCTTGATAAAGGGGAAAACCCAAATTACCCAATGTTTGGGTAGTAGAGGGAAAGTTTTGAGGTAACTAGGGTAAAAAATCCCAAAGTTAAGGTTTGTTGTGAATCTCACTCAATTAATTAAAGAGAAAAATCCCCTCAAAAGAAATCTATAAATACAATAGAGTTAGATTCATTTAGAGCATCATCCAATTAAAATTTAATTTAATTTTCTCTGTTTTCTTGAGCTTGAGGCTCTAAGGGTTTTATGACCCCTTTTCCTTACTAATTTCAGTTGGTGAAAAGTTTTGTGACTTGCATTTCAGTGCATCTATTATCTCAGTAGACTCTGTTTTTCTATACTTCCATATTTATATTATATTGCTGACAAAGCATATCACTTTTTCACTATGTAAATATTCCTAGATTAATGCAAATACTACCTTTTTTTTCTTAATGAAAAAAAAAAAAAGAAAGAAAAAGAAAAAGAAGAAGAAGTAGTTCCACCTACTTAGTAAAACGTATATTTTATATATTTAGTAAAACTTATATTTTATATTTTGTGTTACTATGTTCTAGTCAAGCTAATTCTCTATGTGGTCCCATTGGTCAACCAATTACACCCAAGAATAGTGAGGTTTTTTATGATGTGACTAGTCAACACCAATGCTGAATAAATAAGGTTTTGAAACGAGGTGGCATCATTGTTTGCTAAGGCAGGGTGGTAGTAGCGAAACAACGCACTCAGTTCAGACCCCCGCACTCAGGTTGCAACCTCAACGCATGTCCTAATTATTTAATACATTTGGCATCTGAGGTGATCTCATGCTTTGCCCAGGACAATAGCTTTTTATTGAGGTACAATGGACCAATTTGATACGATGTGAAGTGTAGACTCCACCTCACGAAGCGTATGTTATCCCTACTCTAGAAAATCGAAATCGAATTCATACCTAGCGGCTCAGAATTTATAAGGCACCAAAATTACGAGAAGACCTGTTTATATCTGGACAACAAAGGGATTTGTGCCTGGAAGTGACAGACGAATTTGGTATCGCGAAATTGATCTGAGGCCTCGCGGCCTACCACAATGAAATTAGTATTTTGAAGCCAAGCAAGACCAGCGCGCATTTTTGTCTAGGATAGCAAGGAGGCTAGCGTGGTATTTTTCCCCGGATAGTGAGGTGGTTCAAGCGCTAGTTGGTAACCTCAAGCATGGATTGAGCACAACCCACTTACAACCGCAATATACAAATCAGAAGTATTGTTGGAAAATAATATTCGCGAGTGATATATCAGTCTAGGGATACCCCATTCATGAGGTTGTGCACAAGATCAGAAAAAGGACCATCAAAAGCGCTAACCATAAACCTCAATCGCATACCAGAATCACATGAGTAACTTGGACGCAGCCACAATAAGTATTAATTAATTTATTAATTTTTAGGATTCAATAAATTAGTTGTTTTTGGTGAAACCTTTGGAAGTTTTTTGGTCTAATTTTCTAAAATCAGGTAGAAATTTATTAAAATCACAAGTTTGATGGATAACCTCTACACAATAGAAGTACCTTAAGGTTTTTCAAGGTGCTGAATCCATATAAACAGTCAAAAAAAGAATTTTAAATAACACAAATCAAGATTCCACCTCAAATTTTTAGACATGAGAAAATCCAAAAAATAACACTAAAAGACAACTTCTTTAATAAACTAGTGTGAAATTACAGTTGAAATGCAGTGAAATAGAGAGTATATCTATTGTTTCAATATCATTGGGGGAATTACACCATTGTTGAAGATGGTTTTTTATACTCATGCTTTACCACTGTCATTTGTATTATGTTGTTAATTGTTTTGATAAACTCTAGACAAAACATTATCTGATTCTTTATATCCATGCACGCATATTGTTCATGAATGTGTATTATTTAACGATTTATGGAAGAAAAAGAAAACGTAATGTAAAAATTGCCATAGAAAATTACAGTGATATCAGAGTTGTGTATCCTATTAATTTGACGGACTACGATGAAATCTTTGACGGATTACGATGAAATCTAGTTTGTTGGTAAATAATCAGCATTCATTTAAATCAGAACAATGACTTCTCCCAAAGTAGTCATGAGGGATTGGAAGGAATTTTGGTATAGACCCGTCACTGATCTTCATAGGTATCCAGTCATAAAACAAGTTCTTGAGGGAGAGAAGACCCACCCAGGTCAGTGTACATGGCTATACCCTCCTGTAAGTAAAGACATCAATTTCTTGAACTTGATAATAAGAGTGAGCAACAACTAGAAGACATAAGGAAATGGAATGATTTTTGGGCTAGTTGCCAGGAAAAAAATCAGGTTTTGGAAAATTGGATGAAAATGTGTTCAACGGGACAAATGAATGTATTTGTGTTGATATTGGATTTATTGAAAAGAAAAAATGCTGAGATATGAAAGTTAGAAATGAAGGTGATAAACTTAGAGAGGATGTTAACAGACATGATGTGACGGAAGGGGAGAATTTCATGTCAACGTGTCATGAAATGAACATAAAGTTGGAAAAGAATGTTGCTAATGAGAGAGTAATTGAGGAAGCTCATAATAGGAGCTCTAGTCATCATCCAGTGGGACGTATGGAAATGACTAAAAATGGTCACAAACAGTTGAATGAGCGTGAACTACACTGCGAGGAAAGAAAGGGTGGAGTGGTTGAAGATGGTAGCAAGTTTTCATGGCAAGGAAATGATTTGGTGCCAGAGGATAATTTTAAGCGAGTGAAAGACAGAGGAGAGATTATTTTGGAGGACGATGCCAAAAATTATAGGCAACATTGCATCTCAGTCTCTCAGGCAGTGTTAAAATTCAAGAGCACGCAGCAGGTCATCGCAGATCAATTTTTGGAGAGAATCGACACAAGAGAAGGTGTTCACAATCTCCTGCAGAAGATGTTGAAAGGGACTTGCACTGCAAACAAGGTCATTGCAGATGACCTATAAAAGCTCAAAGTGAGGGGCAACACAGAAAAGAGCATTCACCGACACCTTTGAAAGATACTGACGAAAGGGAGAAGCTTCCTACACGAGGTTTTTCTCCATCTTCTTGAAAATATATTGAAAGAGAGAGGCATCGCAGGAGGATGGACATTGGAAGTGCAGGAATGGCCAGTACAATAACTATGACAACGAGAGACACCGAGAAAGAAAACATTCTGTCTTATGACCTTAAGAAAGACATGCCATCATATAGAAACAGATCTCCTGGTATTTTGAGGAACAAGTATCATGGCAAGGAAAAATCTCGTCCTCGAGAAAGTTATAGTGACAAAATTCCGAATATAAAATGGCCAAGATTTCAAGAAAGGAGGGAGCGCCATTCTCATTCACAAGATACAACCCAGGTTCATGATGATTGATGACATGAGAGAGAGATGAGGTATTGTAGAGATAATCGTGATCATAGTGCACAAGCCAGACACTTTATTCCTAGAGATGGAGGTGGTTGAATTAAATATTGTGGTGAACGCTTGTACGGTAGACATCATAGATATGAGCATCAAAGAGAATCAGACGGAGATATACCAAGAGACATAAAGTTAGAAAGAGAACGAGATTTGAAAGGATATGAACCAACCGTTAGTAACATGCCATCGTTGTCATAGAAATCACCATAAACAAACCAAACCAGAGCATGAGAAATCTGATGATGTACGACCATGATGATGAAAGTAGGGGAAGAATAATATAAGGTGGAGGAATAAATAATTTCAATTGTGATATGTTTAACACTTACATGTCTTTTTTTTCAAAACAAGGGAGCCATTGCAGTGGCGGTAGTCCCTGCCGGGTCTGCCACAACAACACAATACAAACCCTTTGTGATTTAACCCAAATAATAAGTAATTAGTATAAAAACTAATATCTAGGACAGCAGGTATAATAACATGTGTTTTGAAATAACATCTTTACCCTAGACATAAAAGTACACATTATTTTCCCAACAATTTAATATCTTAATGATATATAATATTTCAATAGTACACATCAGACCAAACCTAATCTTAATAAAATTTAGACAAATATATGTGAACTTTACCACTGCCGTGGCGGTAGTCTCTGTCGGGGTCTGCCACAACAACACAATACAAACGCTTTGTGATTTAACCCAAATACTAAGTAATTAGTATAAAAACTAATGCAGAATATCTGGGACAGCAGGTATAATAACATGTGTTTTGAAATAACATCTTTACCCTAGACATAAAAGTACACATTATTTTCCCAACAATTTAATATCTTTATGATATATAATATTTCAATAGTACACATCAAACCAAACCTAATCTTAATAAAATTTAGACAAATATATGTGAACTTTACATTACCATAATTTAAAGAAATTTGTGCAATTATTGACATGACTTTCAATATGTATTGCCCTCCACCTAAGAAATTTGTGCAATTATTGACATGTTCAGATTTTCAACATGTATTGCCATCCACGTAATAAATTTTTACAATTATTGACATGCTCAGACTTTCAATATGTATTGCTTTCCTCGTATAAGTGAAATACATACCCAGATTTTGCTATCTTCAAAAGTGTGATTGCCATCGGCAGAATCCAGAGGCTCAGGTGATCTAAGCAGCTTCTTTTTGCATTGGCAA
>APFE030885091.1:54317-70958 GCA_000404065.3 Pinus taeda
ATATGGAGGGAAGAACAAAATTATAAAGTGATAGAAGTGGAGAGATGGAAGGAGCATAAGAGAAAATTTTAGCCTAAAAGTGCCCATGAAATTTTCATGTACATAATAGGTACACCAATCAAAATAATTTAAATTTAAAAAGATGTACATTGAAATATTTTGGAGGGAAAAAAAATACTTTTTTTAATTGTATTTTTTTGCTTATCTCCTTGTAGGTTTACTCAAATTTCAAGTGTAGACACTCATTGGATGCAACATTAAATTCCACATCCAATGAGTACCCATTGTGCATGCTTTTGAGAAGACCCACATTAATAAAAATTGAAGATACATTAAAAACGTGTGTTCAACACACTTTTTTAATGTATCTTTAATTTTTATCAATGCAGGTCTTCTCAAAAGTATGTACGATGGGTACTCGTTGGATGTGGAATTTAATTCTACCTCCAATGAATGTCTACACTTGAAATTTCAGTAAACCTACAAGGAAATAAGCCAAAATTACAATTAAAACAATAATTTTCTTATTTTCCCTCCAAAATTTATAACTTTTGTTTTATTATTTTCCTATTATTTTATTATTATTTTTACAAATGTCACTTTTAAGCTGAAATTTCCTGTAATGTGACAAGGGAGAGATGGAGATAAAAAGATCCATCTAACACTAGATCTATCATGTGTTGAGAGGGATCAAATCCCTTAACTTGTAAACCTTTTTTTTGGTGTGTAGAACTTGAGAAAAGGTTTGTACTTCTAGATCCCTCTTGGTGTGTGATAGATCTGGTGTTAGATGGATCTAAGCTTGTCTATAGAATAGATGCATCAAGAATTGGAGTTGTTAGCAATCTCATGGATGTTGAGAAACTATCACTATGTGAGGAGGGAAGTATCGAGATTGGTACCCATCACAATAGTGAGAAGGATGAAATCTAGTCTTAGCTTGGCTTTCAATTATTTCTCATGATAATAAACATAAAAGGATGGGTGAAAGATTGGAATTTTTCAAGGAGATTGCTAAAGAACATTGGGAAACCTATGGTCGACATAGTTATAACAAGTATGAATTTCAAGGAGCCATCAAAGTGGATGAACATTTACCTTATTTAATTTCTAATATAAAAGAAGGAGAACAAAATTAACAGTGATATAACTTTTCATTTCTTGAGGATGAGCAATGTCGGGAAGGGGGGATTGTAGTGTCCCCAAGAGATTAATTTCCCAAGAGACGAAGTAGCCTATCAATCCACATAGGTTGTAGTCCTTGATAAAGGGGAAAACCTTAAAATACCCATTGTATGGGAAGCAGAGGGAAAGCTTTTGGGAAGCTGGGAAAAAATCCCAAATTTGGGGTTTGTTGTGAACCCCACTCAATTAAGGAGAAAAATCCCCTCAAGGAAATATGTTAATACAAGAGGGTTAGATTCATTTGGAGCATCATCAAATTGAAATTGAATTGTCTCTATTTTCTTGAGCCTAAGGCTCTGAGAGTTTTATGACCGCTTTTCCCTACTAATTTTGGTGGTGAAAGATTCCACCTCAAGAAGCAGATGTGATCACTACCCTAGCTAATCAAAATCTAATTCCCACCTAGCGGCTTAGAATTTCTAAGGCACCAATATTTGGCCAGTAAAGTGATTTTTGTGTGGAAGTGAGGGATGGATTTGGTATCATGAGGTTGATCTGAGGCCATGCAGCCTACCACAGTGAAAACAGGTGTCGCAAAGCCAAGCAAGACTAGTGCATTTTCTTTTCTAAGGTAGCGAGGAGGCTAACGTGGTATTTTTCCCTAGATGGCAAGATGGTTCAAGATTTAGGTAGTAACCTCAAGCACGGATCGAGCACAACCCACTCACAACTGCAATATATGAATTAGGAGTATCAAGGAAAATAATATCTATGAGCGATATATTTGTCCACGGATACCTCATTCATGAGGTTGTCCACTTAATTGGAAAGAGGGTCATCAAAGTGATAACCAAAAACTTGTATACCATAATCGCATGAGGGAACTCGAATGAAACCACAATAAGTAGTAATTAGACAATGTATTAATTAATTTATTAATTTCCAGGATTAAATAAACTAGTGTGAAGTTACCTTTGGAATTTGGTGAACTCGAGAGTATATTTATTGTTTAACTATCATTGGGGAATTACACCAATGTTGAAGAGTCTTTTTTATACTCATTCTTTACCTGTGAAAGTCGTTATCATCTGTATATTGTTGTTGATTGTTGAGCCAAGAGGCTCATTCTACAGCCCAGTATGAGGAAATGTGTAAGTATGTTCATCCGTCCGTCGAGTTAATATGTGCCCCTTTAAAATAAAAATAAATTATGCTTTAAATATAACAATAATGTTGGCTATAATAAATAAAAAAAGAATATGTTGTAAAGTAATTAGAAGTAAAAAAATGTGTGAGTAAGATACTTCGATATCAACTTCATAATAATAATAATAATAAACCATTTTACTTTCGGTTGATAAAATGTCTCAATGTACATGTCATGTAAAATATTTTAATGGAAATTATATCTATATATATATATATATACAGCTTGAGTGGGCCTAATGGTTAAGAGCATGTGTTTCCTCCTAATAGGTCATAGGTTCAAAACTAGGGGGTAGAGTATGTATGCCTTCGTAGACTTAGCAGTCAAATCACTACGCGGAGGTGGGTCCCTTGTCCCACAAACAAGGGGGTCTCATACACCAATTTGGTGTCTGGTGTCTGGCTTCATCGTGACCTTAAAAATGGATATTATATTATTATTATTATTATTATTATTATGAAAAAAATAATTTTTACTGTTAAAAATTTTATTTGGTCCTAAATATACTATATATAGCATTCAAAAATACAATTTAAATAATGAAAAATTATACATTGTATTTTACACTCTAAAGAAGTTTGCACATGAATAAATTTGATCCCTCTCGGCTCATGTTTGATCCAAATTTAAGACGGATCTATGCTGGTTCTAATAAACCCTAGCCAAAGCATTATATGATTCTTTATATCCATGCACAATGTGTATTATTATAACAATTATTGAAGAAAAAGGAAACCTAAGGTAAAAAAATTACCTAGAACAAGAACCATATTGTGTGCCACTATGCTCATCTAGAATGCAATGGCTTAATTATTCAAATATTTCATTGCTTCCTTAGCAACATTATAGAACATCATCCAAACATTATTAAACCCATCATGAAAAATATTGTCTTAAATTTTAGATGAAGAAGATGTCATTTGAAAGCAGCTACGATCAAAATTGTTGCCTATTTGGAGAAAGGAACATGTTGTTTTGCCTGTTTCTCACGAATTTCAAAAATATTGGTTGAGAAAAACATAAAAAGGCTCAAAAAGTTGCTCATTGTAAAAGAACTAAATTCAATGGGGTTGCAAGTCAAAAGGTATTCCAACAAGGGTAAGAACCAAATAAGAAGGAAGCAAAATTTTTCGTCATGGATAGTCGATCACTTTAGTGAGGATCTATCGCAGCCAAATGTTCTTGAGGACAAAAGTAGATGTGACAATGGAGCATGGAAACAATGCCTTACTTCCATAAGATAACTTGTTAGTTGAAGGAGAATTGGTAGAAGAAGAAAGAGAATGGTGAAGCACATTCATTGACATTTACAGATGCTAGAACATAGGAGGATGACAAGAGAATTGAAACACAAGATTTAATAAGTGAGCCTCTTATGATGGTCAGGTATGAAAAATATCTAGATTTATAGGGACTTGAAGAGAGGTATAGTTTACATCAAAAGAATCATAAATCACCTCTTCTGGAGAACTCATTAAAGGCTCAAATAGAAATATTGAACAAGATGTCCATCATGGCTACATGGCTTTTCGCTAATAATCACCAAGAGCATACTCAAGAAAAAATTAATAATCTTGCAAAATGCCTCTTAGCAACAAAGGAAAAATCAAGGAGGATAAAAGGCACAATATTAAAGAAGGAAAGTGAGCTTGAGGTGTGTGGTATCAAGTGTGCTTGGACATCTACCAAGCTTTCTAGTATTGAGGAGAAATTAAAATTCCTAATACGACAACAACAAAAACATGTGCTTGAGTTGCATTTAGCAATAAATATATAGATAATGCATACAATACCTTGAATCCACATTTTCATATGAGTAGGTACGTGATTAATGAGAAACCTTGCACATTATTGTTCAACCCACATATAGAGAGGATGATGACACATAAGCAAGGGATGGAGGTTTGGTATAAGGTGTTTCCTTCTATAGAAAAAAGAGATGAGTCTTGTAAATCTATTGGGTATTTTCTACAAGATGGCTACCTTGTAGGGAGGCAACAGAAGCATGGTGAATTTATTTAAGAGTTTCCCAAGAGAGAAATTCTTTGGGAGATCATGGACTCCAAAAATATTATTGGTATAATTGTCATATCCTATGTTAAAGATCCATGGCAGTTAGACTAGAGGGAGGTAATTAGTTGGTACCCTACCAAATGAAGGATTTATGGGAGGAAATTCCAGCCAAGATTACAACATAGCTAGAGCTTCCTATTCTGTAGTGGGACCCAAGTGGCTCATCCCATCATATGGTCGAGCTTGGTCACACTATTCGGCAATGGGATCTAGGTAGATAATCCTGCCATATGGCCAGGCCTGACCAAGCAAGAGATCACAACTCGGAGGAAGAAGTCGGAAAAATGGAAAAAACTATTCTTGTGGAACTAACAACACATTATCTTGTTGGTTGGATATCATATTCTTTGGGGAAATACTCCAAGAGCGGGTTTTCTAGGTGATAAGATATTTTTCAAGTAGTAATGGGTTTGTGAAATGAATGAAATAACACAATAACCCAACTTTCGAATAACATATCTCTAGTCTACTCTTATGTCATATTGGAAAAACGGAAGCTTTAGGGAAGTATGACTTTGTTAACAAGCTTACTAAAGGTACATGACCATGCTGTAGAGTTTAGTAACACTAAGATGATGCAACAAAAATGTGTTTAATCTTTCCACACACTTCTTTGGGATCCATGGATTTTTATGGTGGATAATTTGTTGTTATTGGATAAAATTGTCATTGATGTCAATAAGATGTATAACCGTAGATGCATTGTTGAAGTTAGCCCTAGGTATATGAAGGAAAATAATTGAAACTCTAAGTGCATGAATAAAACCTTCAGAGAAATTAATCCTAGATGTCAAATGGAAAAGCCCTTGTTGAAGCATGCCCTAATATATCCTAGATAAAGAATGATAAAACCCAAAGTGTATGTATGGATGAAATCCTAGATGCATATGCCAAATGCAAGAATAAAACCCTAAGTGTATGAAGAAGAGCTAAAACATAAAATTGTATAAAGCCCTAGATGTATATGATAGATATATGGATGAAGACGAACTAAGCATGAATATTGAAGCCCTAACAAGCATGAAAAAATTATTATCACCCAAAATGGTCACCTAGCCATTTCTTACTAGGTGGATCAAAATACACCATGTAGGATTAATTTTACCATGGTAAACCCACTTTCACTATAGGAAATAATTTAGTAAACCATTTTTCCTAAATTATTTCTTATTAAAATTTAAAAAACCATGAGAATAATTGAATAAATTATTACTTTTTTTAATTTTCTCTAGAAATAATTATTAAATCATTATTTGATAATCATTTCTTAATTAATTTCGACTTAATCATCTTGGAATATTTAAATAAATCATTATTTATTTATTATTCCTTTTTTATTACATATGTTCCATATGAGATAATTACTAAACCACTATTTAATAATTAATTATTTCTTAATTCTCAAAAAGTGATTAATAAATCATTTTTAATTGTTAATTACTTCAACCACTTTCTAAATAAAGATATTTGACCATTTTGAATATCTTTTCTCTCTCCAAAAAATATAATAAAGTATTCCCAACGACTAGATTTTGATTTGGTCAATAATATTTTGTTATTTTTTAATTCATAATTTAGCTCAATACTTTGTTATAAATAAGAGGGTTTCCTAGGCTTGGAGTATGCCCTAAAACTGCTTCTATTTGGCTAGGAGCTCGTCTTCATCAGACGTAAGGAAACAGGTTAACGGCACAAGACCTAGAGGCATCTGGAAGGAGTGAAAGCCTGCCCCCTTATGGACCACTAGCGGGTTATGCTAGGTGGTGTGGTTTTCATTGAATACTAGTGATGAGTAGCCTGAATTCGTGGATAACAACTAGAGATGTATGTACTCACTATTGGTTTGAAAATCAAGTTATGATAGGTTTTTCCCACCTGTGAAAAAAAATAAGAGGGTTTTCCATTCAGTCTTCACCTTGATTATTTTCATCGTCACCACTATCGTCTCATCACATTTGAACTCCCACTTGAGTTCAAGCTATTTTTGTTTATTTTTTGCCCATTACAAGTTGAGAGGGAGAAACAAATTGTTGAAGCACAAGGACATCTAAAGGACCCATCCCATGGAAGGGGATCTATAGACCCAAGTTTATGATTCTCCTCACCAAGTGTTTCATTTACATTAATAAAATTTGCTTATTTATATGATCCATTGGCTTGCTACACTTTCATTTTTGTTGGTATATGTTTTGGGTTGCATATGATCTTTTGTTGTAAGGCTTTTATTTGTTTTTCATTGCAAATTTGAGGCATAGACGGCCATATTTTTTTGCCCATTACAAGTTGAGAGGGAGAAACAAATTGTTGAAGCACAAGGACATCAAAAGGACCCATCCCATGGAAGGGGATCTATAGACCCAAGTTTATGATTCTCCTCACCAAGTGTTTCATTTACATTAATAAAATTTGCTTATTTATATGATCCATTGGCTTGCTGCACTTTCATTTTTGTTGGTATATGTTTTGGGTTGCATATGATCTTTTGCTGCAAGGCTTTTATTTGTTTTTCATTGCAAATTTGAGGCATAGACGGCCATATTTTTTTGTTAGGGTCACTTGTCACCAGTGACTAAAGTGAAGCATTTTTGGTACACTTGCTAAGAATTATCATACTAACAAATGGAAACTCCACTAGGTCTTTAGCACCTTAGTCGTAAACAAATGGCGACTCCACTAGTGTAGTAATTAGAAACATCGGTGACTGTTGTTTCAATTATCTTCATTGTTTTTCTAGCTATTTTTAGCCCTCTCAATTTCTACTTTTAGATCTAGTCTATTTTCTGGAAATTTTTCCGCTTCTGTTAGGGTTATGCATCTTTCCACAAGACACAAGTACCAACCAAGTAGGAGACAACACAATCTAGGTATGATCTTCTAAGTGAGAGAAACAGAACTAGAGTGCACTTTTTGGCCATTTTTTGCACCCAACACACTTTTCAGGTTGGTTTCCACACTGCGTTATTTCAGAGAAAAAAACTCATATTTTTTTCATTTTTGTTGAGATTGTTGCATGTGTGTTGGGAAGGGTTCCTGTTATTTATTCAGCCACCTCTAGGAATAGATCCACAAAGTAGTTTCTCATTCAGAAAATAAAAATCCCCCTTGGGTGTAGAGTACACCTCCACCATTTAGGAAGAGAATTGCTAAGTTGAGAAGTCTAGTGTACAATTGTTTCAACCGCTTTTTTTTCAGTGCTTTTGGCAGGTTATTACAGTCCCTTTAGACATCTTTTTACACCAATTTATTCCCTTTAAAATCTATAATGGACTTCCCTCTATTGGATCCCCTTGTGTATCCTTGTTTTTGTAGCCTATTCTCTGCCATTTTCGAGCATTTTCACCCATATTGTTTGTTGGTTTTCTGCACTATTTTCATCAAATTGTTGCCTTTCGATCCTAGGCCCCTAGACATTAGATCTTTTTTCCATTTTGTGTGTCTTTGAGTTTCTTTTTTTCCATCTCTTTCCCAACTGCTTGTTTTCCTTCTTGGGTGGGGGTTTGTGTGCTTGAATTTTTTGTTTATTTTACTATCCATTTTCAACATTATTTACACTTTCAACACTTTATTTTCAGTAGCACATGGCATCATCAAAACATGTTTAGTTAACTCATCCACTTGACACATTTGTCACACACACACACACCCTAAGCGAACATGAGATTTTTTAACACCGCCAAGCCAAGACTTGAAACGCTACACCTTAATAATTCAACTCACAAAGATTAAACCCACTAGGGCACCATTGCAAAAACAACCTTTGTAGTTAGGTGTAGGATCAGTGGGATACAATTCCAATAACTCCCATTGATCGCTTACATTGAGACATATAAAGTTCACATATTAAGGAGATTAAAATCCTTCACCATCCCACAGTCCAAAGTCAGAGTGCGTCAGAAACCCAATTCAGAGGGGGTTAGGCTAGATCACGATGCGAGAAGTTCTTCTCAGGGCTATCCAACCCGTCATAGAGAATTCCTTGTCGTGGTTGATCGCCAAGAAGCTCAAGACACGACCACCCCCATGGGATGAAGGTAACCTTAGTGTCTAATCATAGGAAAACACCCCATAGGACTAGCTTTGGGAAAGCAATTGGTCCTCTACCTCACCTTTCTCTAGATATTTCTGCTTGCAAGGATCATATTCCATCAAGCAATAAGTCTCTTGGAAGGCCATATGGAAGAGTAGAATTAGGACTTGTTTAAGGATTTAGATCACCTTTAAGCTAGAGGTCATTTTTTCTTTGATAGGACATGTTTGCTTGAATTAGAGTAGTGTATCATTATAATTAGTTTACTTGTTTCTTTAAAAAAAAATCTCCTATCATCACCCTTTAGTTTATTGAGTCATATTTGTCTTTACACCATTATGCCCCCTAGGTGTTTGTCGTGGAGATTACGTGGCCTTCTCCCCTAGTTTCCTTTAGGACATCTTACTCCCTCTCATTGAGTTCGAACCCATCCTCCTAGTCCTCCATTGAGTCCCCATACTGACTCTAGTTCTTCTAATTCATCGAGTTCTTCCTCTAATTCCGCATCTTCCCATCCCCGCACCACCACCATGTTAGTAACCAATGTGGGTGGTGGAAACCAGGTGGTAACCAAGGTCTTAACTGAGGCAACCCCATTGGCATAACCTTTTATTGATATGGCCATTGACCCTCCCTTTCCTCCTTATATGCCAGCTCATCAATGATACTCTTCTTGATAACCCAAATTAGCCTCTTATGCCTACCAAGCTTCCTTCTGACATCCCCAAGTTTGAAGGTATTCCTAAAGAAGAACCCACAAATCATGTTTTCTCTTTTCACATGTGGTGTTCATTAAATTCCATTACTGAAGGCTCCATTTTTCTTTGCCTCTTCCAACGAAAACCTAACTAGAGTTGCTGCCAAATGGTATGTTGACCAACTGGATGCCTCCCATTCTACCTTTGTGACTCTCACCAAATATTTTCTATCATATTTCCAGTTACCTCTCTGATATGACACAAGTGTCGAACTCTTGACCTCTTTACGTAAATCTACTGCCACCCACCTTTTTGGTCATCTTCAAGAATGACACAGAAGGAGGAGCATGTGTAGAGCAAGTTGAAGACCGTGTATACATGGATTGGTTTCTAAGAAATCCTTTTTCCCCAATAGGTAAAGATGTCGCTTCTCACTTCCCCTAGACTATGCAAGAAGCTCTCCAGATAGCCTTGAAATATGATTTGATATATGCCCAGTCAGGTTATGTTTTTATTGTCCTCCCCGATCTGCCTTGGCTTGGTGATACTAATTCGCAATGGGCTTCTCATGTCGCTGAAGGTATCATTGGATCTCTTTCCCACCACCAACCATTACCATATCCTCAACCCCTATTAGTTATGGTCAACCCCAGGGAGGGACTAGTTCTGCTTACACCTATCCCCCTCTCGATCCTTTGGGTGTCAACCCTTACCAAGGTACAAGCATGTCATATGCATATCCCCATCTGTATTGGTGCCAAAGCTAGTGGTTTCTCCAGTGGGTTATCCAAATGTTTCTGTGAATCCTTACTATCCTTATGCACCACCCAGAGCTCTAGCCCCACTGGCACCAACGCCTCAACTTCCCATGCCTCTGTCTCCTCTACCATAACAACAACCACCTCCATAGAATCAAGTGTATGCTCAATAGAGTACTAACAATACCCCTAACCCCAAGAGAAGGAACAAGGGGAAAGGTAACCAAAATCAACAACCTCAAGGTAATCAGGAAACCAAGGTCAATAGCCTAATGCCCCTAAGGGTGACCAACCTAATCCTGTAACCTAGAAACAGGGCAAACAACCCAAGAAAAACAAGGCTCTTAGAACCAAAAAGCCTTATGCCTATTGCAGACTTTTTGGCCATTATACTCATGAATGTCCCCTTTTACCTCAACTATGTCAAGTATGGGAATGTCAAGTAGTTGCTTCTCAAGGACCTCAACCCATCACTCCTCCTCCTCTCCCTGCTGCTTAATCACAACTGATGGTGCTTACAAATCCTTTTCCTCATCAAGGATATGTAGTTTCCCAAACCACATAAAGTAACATAACCCCTCAACCTTCATAATTTGGCCAGAATAATTACCAGATTCTCATGATGGACTCCGAAGAAGTCAACACCAAACAATTCAACCTCCAGAATCAATCACGCCAATACAAAAAACCTCCTGCAAAGTCAATGACCGATTCCCAACCCAAAGTTTCCACTGAGCTTTTGTTGTCACCAAATGGTACCTTACATATCTCACAATCTAAGGTAGAGTTCCCCCCAAGCTCTTCAAAGGTCCATTATGTCAAAATGTTGCTTCATCTAAAGCCGCCCATACCTATAGTATAGTAGATGACTTGGTGCAGTCTCCTGCTACCATGTCAATGTTGGAAGTCCTCCAAACATGCCCATCCCAATGGAAAGATATACTATCTACTTTGGGTGTTGTGGATCCCTATGATAATTGTATGATTGTCTTTGATGTTGATAAAGCGGAACATCCCCCCCTTCCTTCGTTTTTTGCCTTTCAAATAACAATCTCCTAAAAAATGCCACTATCCAACGGTGTATAATAGACGAAGATGCCTCCATTTGTGTGATGGTCACTAGTGTTTGGGAAGCAACTTGGTTCCCCTAGTCTCTCCCCATCCACTATCACTTTTCGTGCTTGGGACGGTCACCCCTCGCAACCCCTTGGTTTATATCGCAACTAACCCATCACTGTTGTTGGCAAGACAGTCTTGATGAACATTGAAGTCATTGATATCCCTTTACATTATAATATTTTGTTGGGTCGTAGTTACACATATGCAATGTTCATTGTTACATTCGTTGTCTTTCAGAAGATGTGCTTTTCTCACAACAAAAAGATCGTCATTATCGATCAGTTGACTTAGTATGACCCTCAGTCTCATACCTCCTCTCAAACCATTATTTCATCAATGACTGGAAATCATACCACCCCTTCCTTTACTTATGTTTCTCTTGGAGTCTATAAAGATTCTATGCTACTTGGGACTTACTATGTCCCACTGTCTACTCCTTCTGAGCCTCTCTTCTAGTGTTTGCATGCTTCAAGCGTCACGGGTTGTAGCCAAGCGGTCTGGTACACCTTTTTAGTAGCCAACTCCTTCGCAATCTCCTGCTCAAGACTCAACACAACCTTCAGGTACAATTCCTCTAGGGGAGCTTCCTCCTACTGGTATTTCCCCCAATCCTTTTCCACCTAGAAACATTCCCCCAAGTCTCTCTCATCTAGGAGTAGTTCCTATAGGTCATTACCCCTCTGTTCATATACCTTTCTCGTTCCCACCTCCAAGAATCTTTTCTACCCCTATAATGGCTACGTTGAGTCTTCCTAATATCCCCTTGGGGATCCCATTTTGGTACATTGATCCTCCTGATCAACTCAAACCTTATACAACTTTGACTAAAGTGTATGTATGGATTAAATCCTAGATGCATATGCCAAATGCATGAATAAAACCCTAAGTGTACGAAGAAAAGACACAACATAAAATTATATGAAGTATGTATATGACAAACATATGGATGAAGACGAACTAAGCATGAATATTGAAGCCCTAGCAAGCATGTAAAACTTTTATCACCCAAAAAATGATCGCCTAGTTATTTATTACTAGGTGGATCGAAATACACCATGTAGGACTAATTTTACCATGGTAAACCCATTTTCACCATAGGAAATAATTTAGTAAACCATTTTTCGAAATTATTTCTCATTAGAATTAAAAAAACCCAATGAGAATAATTGAATAAATCATTATTTATTTATTTATTTATATCTAGAAATAATTATTAAATCGCTATTTGATAATTATTTTGTAATTAATTTCGACTTAATCCACCTTGGAATATTTAAATAAATCATTATTTATTTATTAATTCTTTATTTATTCCATATTTTCCTTATGAGATAATTATTAAACCACTATTTAATAATTATCTCTTTCTTAATTATCACAAAGTGATTAATAAATTATTTTTATTTGTTAATTAATTCAACCACTTCTAAAATAAATATATTTGACCATTTTGAATATCTTTTCCCTCTCCAAAAAATATAATAAAGTATTCCCAACAACTAGATTATGATTTGGTCAAAAATATTTTATTATTTTCTGATTCATAATTTAGTTCAATACTTTGTTATAAATAAGAGGGTTTTCCTTGCATTCTTCACCTTGATCATTATCATCGTCACCACTAGTGTCTCATCACATTTGAACTCCCACTTGAGTTCAAACTATTTTTGTTTGTATTTTTCCCATTGCAAGTTAAGAGAGAGAAACAAGTCGCTGAAGCACAAGGACATCAAAAAGACCCATCCCACATAGGGGGATCTATAAACCCAAGTTTATAAATTCTCCTCACTAGGTGTTTCATTTACATTAATAAAATTTGCTTATTTATATTCTCCAATGGGTTGCTACACTTTCATTTTTTCTAGTATATGTTTTGGATTGCATATGATCTTTTGTTGCAAGGTCCTTATTTGTTTTTCACTGCAGATTTGCAGCATAGACGACCATATTTTGTTGTTAGGGTCACTTGTCACCAGTGAATGAAGTAGCATTTTTAGTGCACTTGCCAAGAATTTTCATACTAACAAAACTGTTATTATTGTCAAATAAACCAATATCCCGAGAAGGTTGTTGCATAAATTCGTAAAGGAAATTATGCCCTTTCCAACAAGTATTTAGTTGCCTCCAAATTCCTCATAACTTGAGAGGAATTGATTTTACAAATATGAAAAAAACATAAATTTAAGCCAACCAACTTAAGCTTACATTAACTCAAGTCGGCTTCATTGACAAGAGGTGTGTCACTTCATGGAAGGTCTAATTACTATAAATACAAGTTGGACTAGTCATTCCTACTACCTAGCTCAGATCTGAGATAGGAAAAGAAACAGAAAAGGAAGAACAAAAATTGAAGAAGTTTATTAGAAAAGAAGAGCTGAGGATCTTTACAGTAAAGAAGACAAATTTTTGTTGTGGATTTTCGTGGGTCTTGGTGAATATTTTCGTGAGAAATTTTGTGTAAATGGAGAGAGACCTCAACTACTTAAAAGTTTGCATCTTCAGCCTCTTGTATATGCAATTTTAAGTCTCCTTGCAACCAATGAAATTCGGTCCTGTGAAGGAATGGTCTTGACCTCTTGTAAAAGACCTCGGTTCTGAAGAAGATAAGGGTATTTAGGCATGAGTTTAGATCTGAATTTGGATCAATTTAGAGAAAACTGTGTTTCAATTTGTGATCAGTCTTTGGATCATTTTGAGGATCAGACATTGAGTAGTTTTTTGGATCAAATCTTGAAGCAAACTTTGATTATTTCTTTGGATCATACCTTGAGTAAATTGAAAGAATTTTTAGAGCAATATTGAGTAGAACTTAAGAAGACGTTTTGGAGGACTTATTAAAGCATCCTTCATGCCAATCACTTTTGAAGCATTTTTGTGAGCATCCTTTTTAAATACATTTTGTTATAGACCTTCAAGATCCTTTGGAGAATCTTCTTGAGGTATTGGACCATATTTGAACCAAACTTTGAAGACCTTTTGGAATATCTTGGAGATTATTTGTTGTTGTCTTGGAAGTCTTTAAAGAAGCCTTGTTGAAGCAGACTTGAGGCCTTTTTGGAGCAGGCTTGAGAAGTCCTCATATACCCTTTTTGAAGTGTATTTGGAATTGATTTTGGAGAAATTTTGATGAAGACTTGAAGGAACACTCTTGGGGATTTTAATGGAAGCATTTGTTAAAGTTTTGGGAGTCTTGAGAACAATATTCTTGGCATTACTTGAAAACAAGAATTGAAGATTTTTTGGAGCATTATTGGAATTTTTTTGGAATACCCTTGAAGATTTGTTAAAGCCTTCATTGAAGACATCTTGGAAGGCTTGTTAGACTACCATTAAAGGGTTTCGAATAAAGACACCTCATTGGAGGACCCTTGAAAACTTAAAGGATTGTTGAAGTGTTTTTTAGAGCATCTTTGAAGCATCTGAATAAGAAGCATTAAAGAGCCCTTAAATACATCAGATGATGCATTGTAGAAGCCCTTATGGAGTAATACTGAAGAAGATAAATTGTACAAATATGAAGAGTTTCGGAGACACATACTACCCTTATTGAAGATGACCCTGATGGACTAGCCCTCGGAGCATATTGAAGAATTTGTTGAAGCCAAAATTGGAGTTGTTTTCAGGACTTATTGAAGAAGATATTGGAATTCCTAAAGCAATACCAAAACTCACCTTGAAGAACTGAAGCAGAGGGTTGGAGCCCTAGAGGATTGGAGTCCTCACACAAGGTTGGAACCTTGTGGAAGATTAGGTTGAAGCTTGATCTAGTTAGGATGATTGGACTCCTCAAATAGAATAATTTGGAGCTCGGTGGTATAGTACAAGTTAGATCCTAGTTGATTTGAATATTAGAGTCTTCATCTAGGGTTGGTGCCCTAAAGTATCATTATACTTGATTTATTGTAAAGAAGATTGGAGTCCTCATTATTCTCATTAATAAAATTATTCTTGTTCTATATTTTTTTGCGCTGGTTTATTAAGTGATCTTAACTGGAAGAACATAAAAGTTGTAAAAGGAATATTGATTCACCCCCCATCTTAGTGTTTCGACAACTCGTATCAAAACCAGTACCTTCATTCTCTACCTAACTGTTGCAAGGTATATCCTTAGAATACAAATGGAAAATTCAAGGAAGAAAGGCTCCAAAAATTCTGAAGATGTATCCTCCTTAGTTAAGAAATCAGAAGATAATCAGATGTGTAAAACCCCCACGTTCAATGGAATAAATTTTGAGATATGGAGTACAAGAATGGAGTTCTTTTTTATGGCCCTTGGTAGTGAAGTATGGGAATAATATATTACTGAAAACACTACTACAGATAAGTCAAAAGAATATAATATGAAATCACTGGAAGCAATCATGAGTGGCCTACCAAATCTTATAAAAGTCAAAATGGATAAATGCTCATCAGAAAAATATATTTGGGAGAATCTTCAAGATATTCACTCAAAAGGACTTTTACTCATGACCTCAAATCTAAAATATGGTGGCCAAGAGCACAAAGATAATTAAGAACCGGGAAATATATTTGAAAAAAAAAATTGAAGACACCAAGATCAAGGAAAAGCTAGAAGATGAAGTAGACTCCAAAGTAAAAAGTAATGAAGAGAATCATGAAGTAGTAGTCGAAGTAGACCTCAAGGAAAAGCTTGTAGATGTTGTAGAAGAGATAAGAATATTGAATAAGGAAAATGAGGAACTCAAGAAGCAGGTACAAGATGTTGATCACGACCTTGAAAAAACAAAGGAAGAAATTATTCTTTTAAAGCATCAAGTACAAAAAAGATATGAGGATCTCAACAAACTTAAGAGAAAATTGCATTAGAATGAGAAGAGAGATAATGAAGAAGTCACCTTCATGACAACTCAATTAGAAGAAGTAGAGAGAAGGGAAGGAATTTTGACAAGTCATCTCAACCAAAGATTTGAGGACTTGAATAAATTTGAAGCAAAAATTGGTCAATATGAAGAAGAAGTCAACTTCTTGAATGTTCACTTAGAGGAAGTGTAATATCCCGTTTCAGAGATATTCTCCAAAACCCCAGTAAACTCCAACCAAATACGTACAAATGATATAATAACCAGGAAACTCAAAATGATAAAAATGACAGTGGTGCAATATATAATAATATAAACGTGCAATATAATCAGATACTCAAGAAATGCAGAGAGAAAATGTTATGGAACCAGCTCAAGAAAAAGATAGAAAAGATAGATCAACGCCTTAAAATTCAGCCTCTTCGAGGTGGAAACCTCCTTTACATTACATAAATGAACAATTATTGGATGATACAAATGAAAAGACCTCCTTTCTATATATAGGAGTCTAAGGGGTCATAACATAATCAAAGCCGACATAACAATAATAATGTAAGGGAACAATAATAACAATAGTGGGCTTCTATGGGGTGCAATAGTAACAATATGGGCACTACGTGGGTACATCAATATAATAAGTGGGTTGTACTAATAACAATAAGGGGTTACACTAGTAGTATAGGGGTCTAACATGCCCCTTTCCTTCAAAAAGCGTTGTCCTCAACGCTTGAGTAGTTCTTGATGCTTCTGTATAAAATTCTTGTCCTCCCATGTGGAATCTTCAGCAGGTAAGTTCTTCCACTTGATGAGATAC